>JAEVFJ010000036.1:0-281444 GCA_021029105.1 Cristinia sonorae | reverse complement strand
TTCTTGGCCGCCCTTTGCACAGTCCTTCTTGAGGTCTGCCTTGAGGACCACCTGCCGCTGATTTGGACTTCGCCACAGCTTCCTTGGCGTTTGCAGCGGATGCTTTTGTCTTTGCTTTCTTTCCCTTCACCTCGGGGAGGTTTTCCTCGGCGCCGTTCCGCCATCGGAGACATCGACATCATGATCCATGCTCTTCCTTTTTTCGCTGGTTCCGCCGCCTGCTGCGCCTCCCGAACCCTGAGTGAGGGCTGAATTTTGCGGCCGGATCTGGATCTCGGGCGAGCGTCCTGGTCGTCCACCATTCCATCACCCAAAACAGGTATGCCTTGGGCAGTGGGTTGACTGGGGCCCGACATGTCAACGGCGGTTGCCTTCGCCGACATTTCCACTTCACTCTCCTTTTCGCTCGGATTGGATACCCCAGGCGGTGCAGCACCGAGATTGAGATCCTCATTGACTGTGAGCGCAATATCCTTTGCGATAGGAGCTATCAGAAAATGCGATGACATGAAAAACTGCGTTCTTTATGATGGCTTGGGTGCTTACCAGGCGGTCCGTCCGCGCCAGTGTCATCTTCCATCCCACGGAATACGGTGACCTTGGTTGCAGGTCGTGGAATCGCACCGCCGCCGTACTTAGATTTCCGTGAAGCTGATCCATATGTACAGCGCCGTCAACAACCAGAACATGATTTCACTCGCTTGCCTTCTTACCTGGTCCACTTGTTGAGCTCTCAGCGATGGCTTCTGATCTCTCTGGAACTTTCCCACCGGCGGTCATCATGTCGATGACAAGCTCACCAGTGGAAGTGGTTAATGTGCGATGGGTTGTGCCATAGGGGGTTGTGTTGGTGTAGGTATTGTAGGCTGTGGTGGCGGTACGTGGTTCTTCGGGACTGGCACTGCTGGAATAGTGTGAATGGTACAAATAGAGATTATAGGATAACACTCTTACCAGTCTGTGAAGTCGCGACGGCGTTCTTGTTGCTTGCTGATGAAGCACGGACAACCGCCGCCATGGAGTCAAATGCGGTGGATAGGATGCTATGGACATCCTCGTGTTGACTTCCATCTTTGCCCAATAATTACTGCCTGCGGCCAACTTCCTCTCGTTGGGGGAGAGTTGACCTAACATCGTAGCGTGCCGCCATAGCATTCCGGCGTTGATCAGTAGCATCTCCATCTGAACACCGGTGTAGACCAATTTGCTCTTCCGGATGAGTGAGGTACTTGCAAAGGATGCTCGTAGCCAATCCAGATATTCATTTGCCGGCTTTTCGAGCAACTTCTGTGGGGGGTGAGGCTTCTTGTACGTCCACCGGTACCAATGTTTCCCGCCTTCAATGGCCTGGAACTCAGTTTCTGTGTAGAGCACCTGTTCCTGCATAAGTCTGGTTGTCATCATGTCAGGAGGAATTGCCGTACCTTCATCGCAAAATGATGCTTCACAAGTGCAGCAAAGCTCTGATGAGAGCAGAGGGAGTGGAAGAACGCCTTTCGTGCTGGAATTGATACATCCACTTGTGACGGGCATTTGGCATTTGCCATTTCTAGCGCGGTGGTCGGCGACTCAGTAGGCCCAGCGCCGATCAGCTGCGGTGTGTTTACCAAACCGGATGACTGTGGGGAACTCGCCGATGTCATCGAGACACATGTGCGGCGGGTTTGATGATTGTTCCCTGAGCGGTAGCTGTTATTGTGCCTGTGACACGTTTTAATCCGCTCGCCGCGGGTGAAGGTGACAATGTCTGGGCGGCGAGATTAGGCATCATTCCCGCCGCCGATTGCATCGGTGTTGCGGCGGTGGGTTGTGCTGGACTGGCCGCCGCCATGGCGCTGATGAGATCCGGAGTGGGCATTCTACCTGTGAAGTGTTCCTCCATCTCAAACTCTGCAATCTCCTGTTCCGTGGCCTTTGCTTGCCCTTGCTTCCTGTTTCATCACGCCGCACCTCCTGATCACCGGCGCTCTTCTTCGCACGTGCAGCCTCCATGTTGTGTTCCTCCTCCTTGTCCTCGTCATCGTCTTCATCGTCGTCATCAATCTCCGGCGAAATATCCTCGTCGCTGGTGTCATCGTCGCTCCTGTTGTCGTCGCTACTTTCATCGTCGCTGCTTTCATCGTCACTGCTCTCCTCATTGCGACGCGCTTTCTTCTTTGCCTGACCTGCTGTCTTTTCCGTCCCCTCGCGCCGCCTGATACCTTTGACTTGCTACTACGCTTCGCCGTATTTGCAGCACGGGTGGTGGTGTTGCCATGACTCCCGGTGCAAATGCGTGAAGCGGAACGTGTCATTGACCCTGCTGTCGTTTTGCCGGTGTAGCCAGTGCCCCAATAGCATTGCGATATCTCGCTCGACCATGCGACTGGGGTCAATCAACGCAGGACAATCCTCTGGCAGATACTTAGGGTGAATGAGGTCGCCAACGGTCTCACTGTCGGTCAGAAGGGACCATGGTACCCTGTTCTTGAGACCGTTAGATGCAATGACTGAAAGATAAATTTGTTAGACAGCTCGCCATACGATGGTATAATGAGATTACCATAATGTAACCGAATGAACTCCCGTAAGACCTTCCGCTGATATTTCAGTTTTCCTGCGCCGGTGCGACCTTCTGGTTGTAGAACATCCTCCGGAAGCAGCGGATACCCGTCGTCGTCGGTTTCCAGCTCAATATTGGGCACTGTTTTCTTGGAACCCGGCGAATCATCCCGGTCTTGCAACTCAATGCCCAACGCTGTTGCCTCCGCCGAAAACACATCTTCAAATGAATTCATTGAATTGTCCAATGAAAACTCGTCCACACTCGACCGTGAAAGTATCTTGCTCCAGCGACGGTAGCAGGCAAATCATAACTGTATATACAACATTCAGCGGGGGGTTCATTCAGAACAGACGGTTGTATTGCTTACGCTTGGACATTGATATGGGGGCCTGTCTTTTGTGGATATCCGACCAGTAAACACAACGGAGTGTGTATGGAAACGTCGGTACATACAGTCTGCACGTTCTTAACGAAGGTCTCCAGCGAAGTGTCGGCCAACCTGTCGCAATGTTGTTGCTAAACTGCGGCCGGCGGGTACGAAACGGGGAGTACTCACGAACGCTTTTCCTCCACTGTTAACTGCATCGTGTCCTTCATTCTCTCCGCCTCTCCCTCCCAGTAGTTCCTCTCCTTCTTTGAGAGCGCTTGGTAGATGTTCCGCACGGCGCGGTTGTGAACGTTGCAGGAAATCAATGTTGGGTCTTTTGTCGGACAGCCTGGATCTCCGCCTCGAGTTTCTTGGGGTACTTGTCGCAGTAGAGCTCGCCGGCACTCTTGGCCTTTGGCAGCTTCACCAAGCTGGCCAGTGATTTCTGGCTGCCGTTCTGACTGAGCCATCCGTTCATTGCCTAAGCCATGGTCAGTGTCCGCAATAAATGATGTCGCAATTCCTCACCTTGATGACCGTAGCTCGCTCCCCACCATCGACCTTGAACTCCACCATCAAATCCTGCGCTGTTCGCGCCACAGCATCTGCCATCCTCTTTGCCCTCTGATCGCTCTTCTGTTCCTTCCGCAACAGCACATATTCCTGCAGGTAGTCGCGCTGCGCAAGCCACTGAATGTGGGAGGCCTTAAGTTTAAACGTCTTGTTCGGTGCCATAGTACTGAATGGATGTAGGAAGAGAGCGGTTAGCCGGTTCAATAAGTCATTCGCTGGCAAGATTCATCACAGCGGGCGCTTGGCTGAATGTGTCTCTGGCTCAGTTAACGTTCTCATGCCGCACACAGGGACCCACATATTGCTACTCTGATGCGGCGAAGTTTAATAGCAAGTACCACATTGAATTGGCTTCCATGTCACTTCCGAATGAAACACGACAGCTTTACGGTACAAAATATGCGCATTGATTCACCGCCGGGCATAACGTGCCTAACGACTGATCTTTCATTATATTGATTCACCGCCGGGCATCACGATGACGTGCCTGACGATAGATCTTTCATTATGTTGCCGGCGGTACCTTCATCACGTGATGCAAGATTATCGCCGCACTCCCAGCAAAACCGTTCGTTCGTCCGTTTGATATCCTCTTCCCACAATGACCAATCGCGAATTCAACAACAAGTTCTCCACCTTTATGATGAACACCTTCTTGGCAACGCTCAAGTACCGGACTGGCCGCGGCGCCGATCTTGACAAGATCGTGAGCGATCGTTCTTTTGATATGGGCTCGCCGGAGCTACGGACGGAGGCTGAGGGGATTGTTGGACAAATGGTTGCGGCGTTTCTCAATCCAGGTGCGTACATATTTGTGCAGCTTTACACCGCCCCATTCATGCCTGCACTCAGTTCGATTAAACTGGGATCTTGATCACGTCCGAGAAAGGCTCACCCCCGGCGCAGACGGGCTCAATGAAGGCAAGGAGGCCAATCTGGCATCCAGTTTCCACCACCGCAGCTGAGAGGAAACAGGATTTCACGCCCAACGACAGTCGTGATGTTCACGGTGTATAGCGGTGTGGGCCATGCCAAATCTGTTCTCCCTTTGCGGCAGGTTTGTGATCTCATTTGCGCCGTAACATCCAGCAGTTGCTAATGAAAACAGATGGCGGTATATCAGGCCGATGCACATATCGCAGCGTACTTTACGTCGCCATCGGATAGTGGAAGTTGGCGCAACAATTCGAGGTACTTTGCGCGAAATGTGACAGTTCTCCCAAATGGCTGTCTGAATATGAGTCCCGCATGGTATGAAATGGGCAAGGAGGTATTCCACCGCGTCAGATTTTTCCATCGCCGCATCACTGATTATTTTCTAGAAATCGCCTGAAGCAACTCTCGTTGACTTCGCCGGTATTCAAACACCCAGACTCTGGAATCGACAATTGGATTGGGGAGCTCAGGGATTTCCATGCGCTGTGCACAGGAGTGTTGCGCATTATGCATCCCCACCTCTACAGAGCGTCGCAGCAGCTCTTCCAGAAGCTTGCGGCAGAGATGTCTCGCTTTTACGGATCATGGGGCCTGCCGTTCACCGCTGTCTCCATTATTTCCAACCGGTGGTCACCATTTCATCGGGACACAAAGGCTTCCCCCTCCATGTATGACATGCTCGTCACGGTGGCGAAGCAGAACGCACATTGTTGCGTTTACCCGATCTGGGGCTGGTGGTTCGGTATGGGGCGGGAAGCGTTGTGGGATTACTGGCCGATTGATTCGCCATGGGGTGAGAGGAGACATCGCCGAGAGTTTGCCACGCCTACTACTTCCGCAAGGCAGTGTTCGACCGCCATCTGGTGATGGAACCAGGTCTAATGAGCCAGGGCCTGTACACCCGTTTATGGAGAACGTATCACGTTTCTTGGGAACCACCGACGATGTATGTAATTTAAAATTCTAAATTTGGACGCTCGCCACAATAGACATCGCTCGCCGCAGCGAGAGTGCTCGCCGCGACCCTCTACATCGCCGCAATGAAACGCCATGCGCCGCACTATTTTCGCCGCGCCGCAGTTCCAACAACAGAAATCGCATTTTAAAATTGTGCCATGTTGATTCAATTTTTAGTCAAAATTGGACCAGCTAAAACAATTCTGGCATCGATTCTGGCCTGATCTCCGGCATCAATGACAAAAGCGCCGCAATCATGAGGTGTGATGGCGATACAATCTTCTGGCTGGGATAACAGCGTTGTTAAAAAAAACAAATGGCAATGACCTGAGCTACAACCTTTCCTCTCCTTCATCATGCCCTCACATGCATATGTGCCAAAAAAGAAGAAAATCAACACCATTGTCCATGTGACTGACCACAGAATTCGAGCGGATGGGACGTCTCGGACAAAATCAGTCGTTGCCCCTCCTAAGGAACCCACACCAAGCCCTGATCCGCCATCCCGGTCACGCTCGTCAACGCCGACTTCAAGGACAACGCCACGTCCGGACACAGACCAATCGGCGGACCCCCCACCGCCATCCTTCTTTCATCAAATCGAAGATGAGGACCTTAGCCATTTATACACCTCACACGGAAAGGTACGTTATACACCGCACCGCCTTCAACGGTCATGCCGATCGTCAAACTTCTTTAGAGCTCAACCGACTTCATGCACGATTGGATGCTGCGCCGAACTAAATATCTCCAGGCCATCATTTCCACTGAGGATATGAACGAATCAAGCGCACCAAAATGCTCCACCTGTGGTGCGGCGGCCCTTTATCGCTGCAAAGACTGCTACTCAACGCTCAACTACTGTGCACCATGCTGTCGTGTTGCCCATGGTGCTTCGCCACTTCACCGCTTGTTCCGTTGGACGGGCACAAGTTTTCAGCGTTCCATGGCATGCCAAGAGGAACTTGGAATTGTTCTATACTTCGGTCACCGAGGAAGGCCGTGCCACATGTATCAGGAAGAACACTATCGTGATTGTGCCCCTCAATCAACACCGCTCATAGTCGTTCGCCGCTCAGTGTGGATCTCGCCGCATCCAAGGCGCCGAACAAGGAAGCGGTGGACCCGCCGACGAACCTTCGAATGAGGACGAGAGCTTCTTTTCGCATACCAATCCTGAAGCGGCGCACTTTATCTACCGCAAATCTCATGATTCCTCGCTGAATCCACTTCTCTGTGTTGTACACACAAATGGCATTCACTACGTCCGAGCGCGCTTCTGCGTCTGTTCAGATGCGCCGCCATCGGATATCCAAGTGCTCAGCGCCGGGCTGTATCCATCGACGCAAATTAAGGTGGAGACAGTATTCTCGCAGGCGGTCCTGAACGAGTTTCTTCTTGCAAAGTTGGAATGTCACGTTACTGCGAATAGCTTCTATAGCATGCTTCGCCGACAGACCAGTCCCGCATTTCCGGATATCTTGCCGGTTTGTGGTTCGCCGCTCTAGGAACAACATATATTGACCGTTACATAGGACCGCTACCGTGAACTGCTGCGGTGTTCCCGCCAATGGTCATGGCTTAAATTGCAAAAGTGGAGCGGCGCAGCATTTGACGATCCTGAGGGGCAATCACCAGCTCCGGGCGGATTGGTATCTTTTTGCGCCGCCTGTCCCCAACCAGGCAAGAACCTGCCGCAAGAGTGGCAGCGGGAGCCCGATCAGTATGTCGCCATTTGTCTCTCGATGTCATGACGCTGACAAAAAGGCTTGTAGGTGGAGATTCCAAATTCGGCTCATTCAGGACGGTAACTTCAAGGCGGAGCATTTGCTTTACAAGTCTCTTGGGAGCGATGTTCGTTTGAGTGATGGACAGGGATTTATGGTGACTTCGGCGCCGTTTAAAAGCCATGTGAACGCAACGCAACACATGCCTGTCCCGGTTCGTGACATTTGTCCTTTGCACCTTTGTTAGTGTATTGAGATTGCAATTGGAATTCAGGTCTCAACATGTCAAGAGCATCGCGCTGTAAATAATACTTCCCTCGCACGTAAGAACCTTGCCTCTTCCGGCATCGGCGCCGTAGCATGCGTGCGGCATGGATGTTTTGTTCCCCACTCGGTTGTGGATTTTCAAAAGGGCGAGCGGTATGTTTCACTGAAGTCTCCGTGAATACACATTGCTGAGTGAACCCTAGACAGTCCCACATGGACTACGCATTTGTCAATGCCGTCATGTACTTCAAAGGCACCCTGCTCACTGTTATGCTCTTCTACGACGTTGCATGCCAGTACTACAAGAACTTTCATTCTCGTATGAAGTCGTACGCCGACCTGTCATTGCCTTTTGGAACTGCAATCCTCTGGCTAATTGGCATGTTTCACATTCATGGTCATCAAGATGCCTGCTTTGTTCGGCACGCTCCTACGTTTATGACCGGCGCAGCCGACATTGATGGGGAAATCATCGAAACGCTATGGGTTCCCCTCAACGATGCGTCTGGAAGTCACCGATCAATGGGTACCGCTCACCGCCAGGAGAGTATTGACCTGTTGATGAATGACTCCAACTGGAAAAAGCTGATAAGAATGAGTAAGTTGCTCTCTCTTTGCTCGACACATTGACTGATCTCCGTATACAATTTGATGTTTTTATTAGTGATTTCACTCCGCCGCAAGCACCGTAAGGCCGTTGAAGGCTCATTGGAGCACGGCGAAGCTGTAGCAACCATGATTGCGGGCAGCACGGTTGTTCGAGATAATTCTGAAGCTTGGGACCTTCAAGCCACCAAGGCAGTACAGGCACGCGAAGAGGACATGAAATATATCGACGAAATGAAGATATTTGACATGGATAAGAAGACAGGTGCGGGTGCAGAAATTACCATATTAAGCATAATACTCATTCAGCACTCACCGACCAAAGTGCCGACCCAGAAAGAAATTCGTTTGCGACTTACGCAGGACGAGAGAGGTGACGATGTTGGCCATGCCGATTGGCTAGTACAGGGACTCCAGATTCAAGACCAGCAGTGCGTTCTACTTTATTAAGTTACAACTGAAACCATGACTCGAATGCTTTTTGTCTTTACAGATTGGCCGTACAGAAGATTGTTCGTGACCTTGGCCTCCATCCCACACTGGACGCGCTTACAGCACTAGCGGCGAAGCGAAACCGTCTCCAAAATCTCGTTGACAAGTTCCAGCAGTCATCGCTTCAGTTTCTGCCTGACGATATTG
The DNA here is from genome assembly GCA_021029105.1 of Cristinia sonorae. NCBI lineage: Eukaryota > Fungi > Basidiomycota > Agaricomycetes > Agaricales > Stephanosporaceae > Cristinia > Cristinia sonorae. Next base: position 272,827 of record JAEVFJ010000036.1, on the reverse strand, counting down.
ACATTTCTCTGGCTCAACCAATCTCAGTTGACGCGGAATGGGACGTGATTGACGACTTGGATGGCAATACCGCTGCCAACGTTGCTCGGCGCGATCAATCTGACTATCCAGAGCATCAGATAATTAATCTCCCATCGTCTCTATCATCCCTACCACCATTTCCGGAACTCAAGGTTCTTCAGAAAAAGGAACTTGATCTTAGGATTGCGCAGGCGTATGATGCGCTCAACGAACTTCGACTTAACATCGCTCACCGCTCGTTCCTCTACCGTACGGCGGTGAGGTTGGCGTCGTCGTACGGTGCAAATACGCGCGCTCGTCAGCTTATTCAGGGGGTCTCCAACGCTGTGGCGAAGGCCGCGCGGCAGTACTGTCAGGCCTTTGAGGCTATCCAACTTCTCCAACGAGGAACTCCAGACGAGCGGTGCGATATCTTCAGAAAATTGGACAAATCGGATTTGAAAAGCGACACCACAGCGCTCGAATTTAATGCGCGCGGCACCAGACATAGCAAGCTATCTTGGATTTGGTCCGTGGATAAAGGCTCAGAGTCACCGGCGGAGATGTTAGAAGGTATCGCCGTTCTCTTCACCAATTAACATTTACTGATGGCAGTTTGTAGTCACCAGGGTGAATTATCTTCGCGCTCAAGCGCGAAAAGCTCGCTGGGAAGAGGAACAGTCCATGGTCTCGTCCGAGATTGAGTGGGTGGGCCTGTTCTTTAACACCCAGTCAAAGCTTTGGCATGAACGCGGCGAGAAAGGGTTGGGGCCGGGATTTCAAGAGTATGCGCGGCGAAAGTCTGATATGTGGCGTTCATTCCAGATCATGGCTGAGCGTACGGCGAGGCTGATGAAAGACGACGCGGTGAGTATTAAGACTAGATACGCCGCCGAGCATCCGCCGCTCCAAGCGGTAGATGAACGTGATGAGGACGATGTGTAGATTACAAATGATATATTTTTAGCCGGCGACTGCCGTTTCAACGTCTTGAATCCATCGATCCACCAACAGCGCCTTACTTGACACCAACTTTCAAGAGGTATCCCTCTCATAGCACTCACAATGTCTACCAGTGTCAGGAATGCGCTTAACGAAACCAATGTTGAAGAGCCGATTGAACACCAACCAACCCCCGCCGATCCTTCCCTTGCACCGTTTGTTCGTGCCTCTATTCCTGCAGGCTGGATAGATGCATACGGTACAGACACAGATCCGCTTGGCACTGTGAGGCGTACGGAACGTCTCGCGATCCCTAAGCACAGATTTGTCGTTCCCATCTTTCCCGATGTCCCTGGATTCCACGCGCTTCAGCGGAAGGTGCGGCGAATTGCCTGGCGTTGTCAAGAAGCGGTGGAGAGCTTGCACGATGCAGCATTCAGCGATCCCCTCTGGATCCACCGCTACAACACCGGCCTTGCAATTGAAATGGTTCGTTCATCAGCCGCAATTGGGCATTCCGATATCTCACCTGGCAACTCTTAGGCTGAATTTGAAGCGGTGGTCGGACAGATCATGATACAATGCCATGTTCTTAGCGTTGATCCTGACATCCATATTCCGGAGATTCTCTCCGTCATGTTTCGCCACTCTACGCCGCATCTCAAAATTCGCCGCAAGCTCAAACTTCGACATATCTACGAGGCGTTTCAAGACATTCAATCCTTGGTGCCGGATGATCCAGAAGCGCCATATGGTGGAGATTTCACGCACATGTGGTGGACATGGCCGGGAAAGTTTGAAGATGACCCACCGAGCTTCGTTCCCCTGTGGTGGTTTGACAATTCCTTGGATGTAAGACTTCGTTCACTCACCTTGTTGAATGGAGCTCACCGATCAAATTAGTATACCGATCAGGTCATGATTCCTCGCGAGGAGTTGTTCAGCGCTGTACTGAACGGCCAGAAGACGTTGGCGCATGCGGGGGATGTAGATCATATTATAAAGGGGGTCCTGGACGAGCGAAACAGGTTTGCGAAGGAATTTGGTTTACCCCAGCGGCGGGCTCCAGACATTGAGTTGAATTCAGTTCGGTAATGCTTTGTATTTTTGCCACATGTTTATACAACGCCTTTCTCTGCCTTTGGATGTTCACTGTGCTTTTGTCAAGAATATTCCCATGTAACTTGTCGTATCTTTCGCCCTATTGCATTAGGAGCGCTGTGCTCGGCACTGTTCGCTCAGCGGTCAGAGAGATCGTCACTCACGCAATCAATAAAGTCCGTTTTGTATTTTACAGCGTACATATATTCATCACATATTCATTGTACCACGTCAGCTGTTGGTCGTCCGGCGGATGGCATTCCGCGGCGACAAGTCATGACTTGTGTGCTGTTCGGCGAGTGGTGTTTTGCCGCCATTTATTCCCCCCGGCGACGTGCCATTAGCTGTTGGTCGTCCGGCGGATGGCATTCTGCGGCAATAATGCATGATCTCTGTGCTGTTCGGCGAGTCGTGTTTTGCCGCCATTTATTCCCCCCGGCGACGTGCCATTAGCTGTTGCCCGTTCGGCGGATGGCATTTGGCCCTGTAGACCGGTTAGACCTTCACTCAACTTTGCATTTTCCGACGCCTATTTCTGTGTGAAAAATATGACCGGGTGTTTTCACGTCAAAACTGTAATGAATATGGGATTCACTGTTTGTGCACATTGTACTTTGCCTTGTATGCCTCTATCCGCACACCGACCTACCGAACCACCGACCGAACCACCGACCGACCGACCGACCCACCAACCCATCGACACGTCCCCCCTCCCCGTCAACCCATCGACTCACCCCCTACCGACGACTCACCCCCTACCGACCCCCCGACCCACCGACACATCCCCCCCGACCCGTCAACCCATCGACTCACCCCCTCCGACCCACCGACCAACCTACCAAACCACCGACCGACCGACCGACCGACCCCCCGACCCACCGACACATCCCCCCCGACCCGTCAACCCATCGACTCACCCCCTCCGACCCACCGACCAACCTACCAAACCACCGACCGACCGACCGACCGACCCCCCGACCCACCGACTCACCCCCTACCGACGACTCACCCCCTACCGACCCCCCGACCCACCGACACATCCCCCCCGACCCGTCAACCCATCGACTCACCCCCTACCGACCCACCGACCAACACCATACCCCCCGCCCCCCCCACCTACCGACCCACTAACTCACCCTTACACCACCTGTACTCACCACCCACTCACCTTACTGCCTACCCCCACACCGCCCAAGTATACCGGACCGTTGGCTAATGGGAATACGGCGCACTTGAATGGCCTCTCGCCGAACCGTGTTTCTCGCTCTCCAAGTAGTAGTTCTCGCTGGTAAGCCGGATCGTATTATCCCTATCTATACACACCATTAGGCTAACAGTATTACACGTATTTACATGACCATTAGCTAATGTCCGGGGAGCCGTGAACTGCGCCTCACCCGCCCGTTCGGGGAAGTGCATTCTACGTAGTTTACTGACTGTATTGTGTGTGATGCTCGTTGCCGCCGCATGCCTCCCAATCACAACACACGTCTATTTTTCAAGGGGATCTCTACACTGTCAAGAGTTTCGGGCCAGGAACATCGCGACATCAGTCGCATCCTTCTTGGTTTGATCGTTGACCTGCGTCTCCCAGGAGACAATTCCCCGGCGCAAGCTGCGCAACTGGTTCGCTGTGTTCGTGGCTTACTGGACTTTCTTTATCTTGCTCAATACAAAGTCCACAGCACGGAGACTCTCGACGAACTGGACGCTGCACGACAACTCTTCCATGACAACAAAACCGTGCTCGTAGAGCTGGGTATCCGCACGCACTTCAACTTCCCAAAACTCCACTTTGCCGACCATTATCGGACTCTTATCGAGCTCTTTGGAACTACCGACAACTACAACACACAGACAACCGAGCGACTCCACATTGACTTTGTGAAGGACGCTTACGAAGCGACCAATCACAAGGACGAGTTCATCCATATGACCATCTGGTTAGAGCGGAAAGAGAAGATCCTTCTTCACGAACGTTTTGTGCGTTGGAGACTTAGCGGCTCATTACCAGCACTGCCGAGGCCACCGGACATCATCCATGTGAAATCAAACGTTCAGGTAACCAAGCGACCCAGCACCAAGCTTCTTTCGTTCGACGACATCGCGGACAACTATGGTGCGCTGGATATTGTGAACGCACTGTGCAAGTTTGTTGCATTGGAACGCGATCCCTCCCTCTCCGAATCCAATCCTCGCCACTCTATTCGCCTCCACAATGTCGCTGCTAACGTCCGCCTTGGTTTCGGTTCCCTCGCACTTTTCCACAAGCTCCGTTTCGCCATCCCCAGCCCACAACCGTGGATAGACGCAAACGATATTCAGGATGTCGCACATTGTCGTCCGGGATATACGGATAGGCAGGGCAGAGAGATTAGTGCCAGATTCGACACTGTTCTGGTTAATCTCGGGCAGGGCGAGAATGTCGGGGTGAAAGGTGAGTAACTTGAGAACAATGACTTATTATGTCGGCTCTCGCTGACCATGAGGGCATTATGTGTTTCACAGGATATCGGGTCGCTCAAATTCGCGCAGTCTTTCTCCTCTCAAATGACGCATGCGAACGCTTATTTCCCACCGGAGTTGACCCGTTCGGCCCTCTGGCGTATGTGGAGTGGTTTTCAAAGTTTCCGTCCACCCCCCATCGTGATCACAAGATGTTTAAGGTCTCGCGCAGTTTCACATCAGCCGGCTATAGGTATGCAAGTGTTATCCCTATAGCCAATATTCGACGAACCGTGAAGTTGTTCCCAATATTCGGACCGGTGGCACCCCGAGAATGGACGTCAGGAGATGTTCTTGAGGTCTGTAATAACTTTTACGTTGATCCATTCCTCGACGAACATACATATTTTACGCTGAGATAGTCATAGTATACTGGACATCTGTTCTAATAGACTAATTAAGCTAGTGGGATTGGGCTCAGTATCACTTAGCACGGCAGAATGATTAGACAGGAATTAGACATTGCGAGAAAGCTTAGACGTCTGTTAGTCTAAACGAGACTTTGTTAGAACTTTGCGGTTTTCCTGATGGGCCCGGTAGTCAGGCTTTGCATGGCGCAAAGCAGTGCGGGCATTGAGGTGGAGGAAGGATTGGGCTTGAAAGAGCATGCCTTTGATGGGAAAGCGGAGGAGCTCCTGCAGAGGTGCATGAGGCTGGGTATCCTTCACGCTTCGTGAAAGTCGAACCCAGGTATTTCAACCGACCAAATACGATTAGTCACGATTGTAGAATAAATCACCTGTCAGTGAGGCCTGTCGCCTCGTCGTCTTCGCAATCGTATACAGTTGAGCATGAATCGTTGACCTCTTCGCCACCGAATATAGCAAACGCCGATATTGCCACCTCTAACGTCTCGACATGTCCATCCGGGCGGAGGGAAAAACGAGGTAAGGGTAAGATAGTACCCTGATGAGTCGATCCAAGTGAATATTCCTCTCGAGGCTCCTCGTCGAAAGTCGCCAATATCATCATCCATGGCAGCGAGAAAAATGTGAGGCATTTGAGGGGGAACCAAACCTGGGGCACCACCGGTGGCCTGACCAGAAATCAAGATGGAAACGAACTTGAGTGCGCCGATTAAAACTGACCTCAATTTGATAAGTGGCTGCCTGTCACTGGCACGTAGCAGAGACGTTGAGAAGGTATGAAAATAGTACTTCGACAACGTGAGATGAACAAAAAAAACTGTAATTGCCGTTTCTGCGTGTATGGAGTAGACAAAAAGCTGGTGAGAGGGATATCGAACGACAGCGAGCAACGAGATCCTGATGAACAAACATGAAGAGTCGCGAAAACATGACATGGAGAGTAGAGCAATTAGCGAAGAGCAAACGAGAACACGAGTATGGATGAGAGCGACTACTGAGTGTGAAAAGCGACAACAGAACGGAGGATTTTCGAGTTGGTATGAAAAGGAGAAACAATGAAGATAGCGATCTTACGGTAGCAGTGACAGCAGGAAAGATTTTACGACGGAATAGGTTCAAGATTTGCGGTGGGAAGGGTGGAAAAGACACAGAAGAGAGAGAATGCAATGCGACGAAAGCACAGAGTACACGTAACCACTGATAGAAAAAGCATACCTGAGCCTATCTCCTCCTAAATCTAGAGGCAAACATTCGGCGTGGCTCACGATGGACGCTGCATTTCCATTCTCCGCACGCTGCGGTGCGAAAAATACCCCTCGACGTGCACTTCGCGAATATCTCGACCTGGGCAGCTCTGGGACATTCCCCTACCTCCGGCCACGCCAAAAGTATGGAATGTCTTTGGGGCACGACGTCCACAAATCCCAACGGTGTCCTAACATACTGACTCGGAGTGGAAGAAGACAGGACATCGTCAAGGACCTTCCAGAGTTGGGTTTGCTTATGCCAGGTACGATGCGAGACGTGAAGGACGACCTTGACGAACGTATATTCTGAGAGATACCGTAAGATGGGAAGGACAACCGAGACGGAACTGTCGGCAGAGAACGCGAGCTCAAGAATCTGCTTGAAGGCGGGCAGCTGGTGGGAAGGTCCGGGCTCGTTTGCAGCCATAGTAGTCGGAGAGGTCGAGACGGGAGTCCTCTGTAAGCGTATAGAGATAAAGGGCGTGTTAAACGTTAATTCCATCGGAGATAGCGCGTTCTCTCGCTCCCGACATGGGGGAAGGAACATATGGAGTATACTATCCCACGTCTCTCGTTCCGTGAAACTAGAGACAGTCGGAGCTCTATCATCTTCCCAAAACCCATTTATGTGCAGGGTGGAGAGAGATTGACCCGACATGGACCAGCCTCCAATGAGCGTAGTGAGGCTATCCCAACTTGTCGCACTCATGAGGATACTCTCCAGTCTCTTGAACTGGTTTCCACAAGAGAGAAGACGATGTCCTGGAGAGACGACTGTACCCTGAGTAAGTTGGGCTCTGATAAGGGCGAGCTTTTGAGGTTGAACGGCGGAGACAAGACGGGAGATATTCAAGTGACGGGAATAGAGGATTCGGACCATGGAGAGTTCTTGACACGTGATGAGCGTGAACAGCTTCCAGAACGCGACATTCTGCTGGGAGAAGTCGATTCCTTCGAGCGTGAGTTGCCTCATGTTTGGGAGCCGCGGAAGACAGATCGGAACGGTCGAGACCCATGTCTGGTCGTTTCGGTCGTGAGGTTTGATCACGAGGTTGGTGACGCGACCGGAAAGCTCGTGCGGAGACGACCTGAGGAACTGCGCGAACGTATCGAGTGTCTGTGAGGATCTAAGAAGAACACGACTTCCACACAGATGGAATCGAGCCCGGGGAACCCACGCGTTGCAGACCATTGTGCACGTCAAAAGATAGGACCGACTGTCTTCGAGGTTCGCTACCTGGTCAATGACTCGTTCCCATACCTCAACTGGAAGGCGTGGAAAGTCGTAAGGAGCTACCCAGAGTGGCGGCGGCTCGTCATGCCACGCAGCAAACCCAGCTGTCCCGACGTCAGGAAGGACCAGCTGATACCTCGTTGCGGGATGATCCCTGGCATTCTCGTTGCCGGGGATCGGGAAGAAATGGTAGGAGAGCTCCACAGGGTTTCGTACAGGCCCAGAACTATGACCCTTCCCCCGCCGTCGCTCAATGAGCTTGGGGTGCGTCAGCGACTCATGGGTTGACTGCTGGGAGTCGGTGTCACTTGACTGACGCGACCGCCAGGACTCTTGAGATCGTGACCGTTGAGAGCCTGCTGATAGTGACCTATCAACAGTCTTCATCCTAGGCAGCCATGAGAGGGTTTAAGTCGGGGGTGGCCATTGCTTGCAGGTTGCGCAACGTCCAAAACTGAGATTCTATCAAGCGCCGCCTGAAGTTTTGATCGATATCGCGTGTCCATCTTATCAGCCATCAAAATAAGAACTAACACTATACGCACATCCTTGCTTCTACGAGAGTGAATAATCGCCATATATCCAATACCACATATGAGACGCATAAGGGGATCAAGATGGAGGGAGAAGAAAAGCAGTGGTGAGCGATGGGTGACCCTGCGAACCACCGACTATTGTCCTCCAAACATATCCCCAGTTGATACCATATGGATGAAATCGTTGGGATGAGGTGGCAGAAACGACTTCAACGGGTTTGCGAGAATTTTTATGATATCGTCTTGAGACCGAACACCCGAGCCCATGAGAGCTGCCCTGCGTAAGAGGAGCAGGGTGAACGCAGTGGACGCAAAGAAAGATACACCTATTTCATCGCCTTCAGTACTGGGGTACTATAAACTGTATGCGAACGTACCATAATACAAGGCCAGATCCCACACCCGGAGTAGATGCTCTTCAGGTAGAACGTCGACGAACCAATTGCTGAACCACGGACGGCACAGCTCCACGGGCGCAACTCCCGAAGTGATAAAGAGTTTCTTCGTCAACGCCAGGTCCTTTCTTTGCAAGAGAGTTGCTACCATTTCAGATATCTCCTCGACCTTAGTATGAGCGGACTGAACGGAGAAGTACGGACGTAGATGGGTGTCCATAATAGAGCCAAATGTCGCGCATGCTCGGTTCTCTTGGTCTGGGGAGCGCAGGAAGACGACCCCAGCAACAGATAGAAGACCTGCCCACTGCCAAGTGAGCGAACGCGCAGAAACACTGAAGAAGGCATGACAAACCTGGACAGTACTTCACATCAGGGGCGCCAACGAGGTATGTACATAACATGTTGAGCAACGATTTCTCCAGTTCCCGCGGATGGTTCCGCAAGAGCCGCGCCACGTCACGTCTGATTATTGTGAGTACGTCCAGAATCTCCGCGTCAAGAGGAGGTGTGAGAAGTGGCTCCATCCGTTTTACGGTGCTGCCCGTTAAGAACCACCATACAGAGTGTCGTATGAACGGAGGAACACCATCTTGAAGAAGTTCTTCCACAGCCTCGTGGTCGGTGAATACAGCGAGAGGTACCTTGAACATCTGCTCCCATCTCTCGCAAAGACTGCAATGATTACCGAGTCAGTACTATTACGCCATTTCGCAAGCAACAATTGCTGTTGTGTTGAACTTACTGGTGGTGATAAGGACAGTCTTCCCGCGGTGATTCACACTCCAAGGGAACGATACCCCGCTCCGCACAATTTGGAAGCCATGTGCGGCAGATACTGGCTATGCACACCTTGCGTTGAACGAGATCCTCCGAGGTATTGAAGGTGTATTGAAATGTAAGGCTTGCAAGAGAACGGAAGGAGCGACGGTCAGAGAGAGTGGAATCGATGTGTTGCCATAGGCTGGTGCTGTCGAGCGGATTCCAAAAGAACTCTAATTTGATTTCGTGTGGGTCGAAAGTGGCCAGCGTTGAAAAGAGTTTTGAAGAGGACTGAGAACTTTCGTACTGAAAGTCGGCGTATAGTTCGCGCTTGACCGTTTTGACGTCTGATATGTAGCGTTAGAACGGGTAGAGCGCAGCTAAGACAGACGAACCTCGCAGAAGCTTCACGTAGACACAGCCGGATAAGAAGAAAGTGACGTTGCAGAGGGCGGGAAGTTCATGGGAAGGTTGAAACAGTCGACAAATGCTGGCAAGCATACACCAATCCTCGTCTGAATCTTCTTGCAGGTCATCAGCCTCGGAGCGACGAATATGGAGCTCGAGCTCCTCCAGCTGGGGAGTGAAGAACTGCCAAGATCGACAGGGTTTGGCCAACTCGTTCCGCGACACCCTTAGGTTGAGCGTTTTGAGGTTTTGAGACCTCATGATGAATACGCCATACAGCAAGCTAGGGTCCCTCTTGTCTCGGTACCTGCGCGTTGTGAGATGTACACTTGTAGGATTGACGGCTGACAGGAAACGTGTGATTTGTGACCATGAGATGCAGAGTGGCCGCTGAACTATCAAGGATGAAGCGCGGAATAGCGAGTAGAGCTGGGGGAGCCGGGAATGTTGTTCAGTGAAATTGACTTTTGAGAGTGTGATGTGCCGGAGGTTGGGGAACCTGGGGAGACAGAGCGGGACTGCTGCAATCCACTGACAATCGAATTCATCGATCGGCTCGACCTTCAGCCCCTCGACGCTGCGGGGCCTGATAGGTGGGCTACGAACCGTCCGCGCAATCGTTGTGAGCTCTTCGGCAGAGTGGATGTCGAGAATCCGGAGGGGATTGAGGTAGTATCGGCATCTGTGAACCCAAGATTTGCAGACCAGGATACAAGACAGTAGGTCCCCTCCGTTTTCCCAGCCAACAGTGTCGGCTGCTATAGCGTCGATTATACGATCCCATAGCTCGACTGGAAATCCGCCGATGGAAGATTTTGGAGGGCGTCGTGATTGCATGTTGGAAAAGAACAATGGATAAGATGAAGTAGAGGTGAGAGAGGACAGCCGTCAACTAAGCATGTAAGCCCCTCATTTCACAAAAGGCTGTACCAAAAGTGTATTGAATATTCACACTGAGAAATACGCATAAGTATGCCGGCGTTTGCGAAGTAAGACGTGGATTGCAGGAATGGGATTGAGTGATAACGAGGTAGGAGCATTGTATATGATTGATGTGGTGTGAATCCTCACGAGCCTGAGACGGTGCGGTAACCAGATAGTCTTGCCTGGACGTAACAAGAAACCCCTACAAAAATGGCTGATGTTAGAAACGAAGAAGAGAAAGGTTGACATACATGTGCGAAGGCAAATATTCACGGCTAGCACAGATAGAAACAATGAGCTAAATGTCCACACAATACCAGAGATTCAGCACACGCACCAGCCCCCCAGACATATGTCTCAACACCCAATCCAACCACCCATTCAACAGTCCGGGAGGGACGTAGATAGGCCTGTGGCTAATCTGTCGTGACCAACAGAAGGAGAGTCTGTCCACGATCTGTGAGGACGATGGTTGACGAGAAAATGCAAGACGCCCACTGGCAGTCACTCTCTTCAATCTCAGCTGATGGCAAGTCCTTGATGAGAAACCTCAAAGAACGGGGCGGTTCGTCGTGCTTGCGAGAACAAGTATCTCAATCGACCATAATGTAACGAAAGACATTTTAGCTCATCATCTGACATGCATTAGGGACACCAGCCCGATACACGTGCTACGTCATAACGTTAGCTACATCCACTGGCATTAGGACGCGAGAAAGACACGTCGCTGTTGATTGCAGTGAGGACACGAGACGAGGTTTGGGTATTTCAATTTACTGTATCCCCACGCATGGGGCAGCATGACCGTCGTAGAAAAGAGAGCGTTGATGAAGAGACATACGTACAAGGTTACAGTAGCCCATACCCACGAACAGAGCTCCCAAATATACCACAAATGTAGCCCAAGGTGCCGCCTATCGGAGACGCATCAGAGCGGCCGTGGTTGGTCCCTGTGCCCGCACGGAGAGTAACCAAGTGACGGGGAGCTGCCAGTGTCGTGTCAGCTGTGTCCAATATGTGCAAACTGGTCGCTGAATTCGTAAGTGGATAGGGCGGAGTGCCGAGCGATAGCAATAGAACTGAAAACGTTACTGCAAAAACCAACATTTGGAGGGGTTATGGGTAGCCGAAGAGGGACCATGGCGATCCATTGGCAAACCCCGTCATGGGGGAGGCTTGTCCGTGTGGAAAGATGGGACGGTTATCTTGCGCCTGGACGTAGAGAACTGTAGCACTCGACATGGAGATGGTCCGAATTATGCGCCGCGATGGACGCGCACGACATGCTATGGGAGTGATGAACCCATTCCCAAGCAACGGCTCATGACGGGGAGAGAGGCCGACCAGAAACGACACGCGATTGGTTCATACGAGGTGGTGTATTGAGCATTGCCAAAAGTGACACGAAAACAAATCGTACACAACAGTAAAACAAGAAGTATGGTGCGCGGAATGATCCTGCATGGAACAAGCTGCATTCAGAGGAGGAAAATGCTTTGAGAAACCGACACACGCACCAAGACTGAAGTCCCTTCAATCCAAGCTGTCTTCCACCGCAACACGTCGATTTGCGCACCCATCCCTTGCGGGGTATTGCTGGTATTGAGCGAATCCGCGCCGAAGGCAGTCAGATTTGCGGGGGAGGTGACACCGGCATGCAATGTCGGGAGGTTGTGCCGACTCCAACCACACCAAGACCGACAAACCAAAGCACGACATTTGAGAGCACCTTTGCTGTTGGCACTACCAACAGCGATAGAGTCAACAATCGGTTTGCATACTTGGATCGGAAGCCGAGGCCATCTGGTAAGACTGGATGTTCCATCCATCGAGCGGGAGACCTTGTCCATTGGGTTGAGACGACTTGAAAGAGACGTATTGCGCGCACAGGTTCGCAAGACCGGTTAAAAGAGATGTCGAGCTGAAAGCCGTGTTCTAACCATCATAATGCATCGAATGGTCATACGCACCATACCCTTGCACCAGTCCATTCTGGGTACGTACGCAACTCCCAGCATCTCAACTTCAGCCCGCCGGATCCATCCCTAGATATTCATCCGGTGCGTGCGCGGGGTACATCCCCACCGTTGAAAGGTGTGAATCGTATGCGAGAGCTTCGAGAGGTTTCATGACGATGGCGTTGAGTGATGATGGTGTTGAGGAAAGGTTCATTAGACGCCAGCGAAGATCTTCAGCGAGATCCAACGTGGAATGAATTCCACTCAGTCAAGTATCCAATACGACACTTCGAACCGAGAAAGTCCCTAGCCTTAGTTGATAGAATAGAATATTTTTTGGTGCTAGCTGGCGTCGAACGAATGAAAGCGGGGGAAAGGGTCTACGGGGACGCGAAAATAGGGCACACGAGACAGCAAAAATGACGAGGTAAATACTAAGGAGTCGAAAGACGACCGAACAGGCAAAGGGAGTAGGGGAGAACCAAGCGAAAGAGTCCGGAGAGAAGTGATTGCATGTCGTCTAAGCCGACACATATACACGAACTCAAAAGGGGAGAGCGAGCGAGGTGAGGTCTGGGTATGAATAGTCTCGTCAACCAGCTGAGAAATAGGATGGACCATGAGACGAGGACTTACACGTATGCCTGACGGAGTCTCCTACCAATCCTCAAACGATTCTAAATCGGTGTTCTTGATGTCGAAGAGGGAGACGTCGTCCAATAATGGTGATGGCACGGCACCATCATGGATTCCTCCATCAAGCCCGGGCGAGGATAACGAGGGTAGATTGTCGTCGTCCATCTGCACAGAGAGTACCATGCTGATAAAGGTGTCTGGAAGCGGGAGAGAGGATTCTGGCGGACGGGAAACAAATGTCCTAGCTTCGCGCGAGGTTTGAATGCAAGAGAGGGCTGTTTTGCAGGAGAGCAAAAGTGCGACCGCTGTGCGAAAAAGGATGGCTGGTCCTGAAATAGGCAAGTTTAGTGAACGGATACTGGAAGCTCGTGTTGCTAGCCTGAACGTACCGTGGAACAGGAAGAGGTCCCATACCCGACGCACATAATCGGCGGGCAAAACACCTACAAATGCAGTAGGGATCCACAATTTGCACAACGTCACCTTGGGAAGGTGCCACTTGACGAAGAGTGTGTGCGAGAGATCCGGCTGCAATTGATCGAGGCGTGCAACCAGCCATGCGACGTCTTGCTCAAGGCGAGGATCGGACGTTGTACTCAAGTAGGGATGCTGGTCGACGGCCAGTGATAAAACTGTCGAGAAGATGTCCTCCTCCTTCGCGTTGTTGGGAGATTGAAGTAAAGTGAATCTAGCCAGATCAACCAGGCCTGAAGTAAAGTGAATCTAGCCAGATCAACCAGGCCTGAAGTATCGGGATGAGTGAGGGGCCGGAAAACTGGGAGAAAAGAATACCTGGAGGATCTGTGCCCTAGGCGACAACAGAAAAGTAAGGCCTGATTAGATCGAGAAGTCGCTGGAGGGACACTTGCGAGTGATGGTTCAGGAACTGCTCTGCTTCTGGGTCGCGCTCCAAGGCATTGCTTGCCGCAACCTTGACTATTGACTCGTATTGATCCTCAATCCACCTTACCCTCTCCTTTGTCAACCCCGACCAGGCAGGGTGCCGCATGGATTCTAGGACACCGTCATGTTGTAATCGGCCCGTGTAATGATGGTGATTAGACCCGGAAGCAGGCCCATTCAAGGGCACTGCTTTCCATTCTGCACAGCGACGAGTGTTGTCATTGTTGATGACCTCATCATGCACCAGCTTCATCGACAAGATAACTTTAAGAAGGTTTTCTGAGAGTGGTGGTAGAAGAGATTTGGGGGGTTCGAGAAGAATCTCCATTGCAGTGGACTGGGAGGTGGCAGCGATAAGGGATGGCTTGCACAGGACGAGAATGGCCAACGCGGTCTGAAGAAGGACAGTCACCCCTAGTGAGGAAATGAATAATTACTGCTCCAGCATAGAGGCAGAATCGTGGAAACGTACCGTCACTGAAGAGAATATCCCACACGCGAGTAACACCGTCGTCGGGTAGAACATTGACGAAAGCTCTGGGGAGCCACGCATGGCAGAGTGTATCTGGACGAATCGACAGATCTTCAAACAAGACCTTCGCCAACTCGGGTTCGCTTGATTGAAGAGAAGTCTTGATCTGAGCCGCGTGTTGTTCGAGCAGAGAAGAGTCGTCACATAAGTATGGACGAAGGTGGGTCCGGGCGAGCCAATAAAATTCCGCGAAGTACGTCTTTTCATCTTGCACGAAGTATAGACGCCTTGGCATGCACATAAAACCGGCGACATCAAGGAGTGCTACAAATGAAAGATCAATACCATCCCGAAAGAGAGAAGAACGCACGCACGCAAAGAATGTTTGACGTCTACGGTAACCGTGAGGTATACAGCCACAACACGGAACACGACGGCTTCGTCGACCCAATGGCGTGTTTTCTCGGAGACAACAGCGTCTGCCTGAACGGTCGCTGAGTTGCGTGCCTCCACAAGCGCCACATTCCGAAGTCGATGGTATGCATTTGTCAACCAAAAGGGTGGGATTGTAGTAGCAGACAGTTCAGCCCAGATATCTTCTCGCAATACTGGCGGGAACCCGACGAAGACCTTCTCCTTTAGGGGGAGGCGGCGGTAGTCTTCGCTGGCGCTCAACCTGCCACATACACTTATTTAGGTATGTATGGGGCAGCAGGGGACTAACTCACTTGTTGTGGAAGTGACAGCTGAACGCATCCCAATCACAGGCTCTTTCCAGGAGACCCTTTCGCGCACACTTTGGAAGGAGGGTGTGCCAGGTTTCAAGAGCGCACCGGGAGACCTCGCGGGGCCTGGCGAAATCAGCCCCAAATACGCATTTGACGAGGGTTCTAAAACGGGAGAGAACCTCGTCCAGGCTGCGGCCTTCCGCAATCGTGGGGAACCGGAGGGTTGGGTCCAGAGATAATTTGACCACGCGAGGACGAAAAGAAGCAAGGAAGGGGAGCATCCTGGTGACGTATGCGTAACTCTCCCCCTCTACCATTGTGATCTTGAGGAGGTCGTCCTCTAATGACGTCAGTAAGCCGGGGAGCCACTCACCTTGGCACAGGGAGACAGTGACATTATTGAGGTTGACAGTGACATGCCTGAGAAAGGGGAGAGTGTGGACTCGGAACCAGCCAACAACATTCGTCCAGAGACGCCGGTCATCTTCACGGAAGATCAGGTCTGAACGCGCCAGGGACAGATACAACTTGCGCAATTTCGGGGCGTGAATGTCCCGATGGGAAAACGAGGCAAGCTCCTCCAACGCTGCCTCTACCTTACATTTCATCATCGTCTGCGACCGTATTTTGAAACGTCCTCCCAATGCAGACGCTCTCCGAGTATTGTCGCAATATAAGCCCGTGGTGATCTTGAGGGAACCCAAATTGGAGACCGTGAGCCGTGGCCACTGTCCGCCACATCGACCTTCAATATGCTTGGGACAACGAAACGACGAGTAAAGTTGTGAGAAACAACTATCCTGCTGCTCGAAGTCGATGTTAGACACCCTGAGCTCATACAAGTCCGGAAGTCTGGGGAGGCGGACAGGCACCAACGTCACCCATCGACAGTTTGTAACGTTCTCTGGTTCTATTGTTAGGTATTGGACACTGCGGGCCCGGCGAGGCGAAGTGCGCAGGAGGACGGCGTACGACTCCAGCTCTTCCGCAGAGCGAATCGTAACTTTTTGGAATGGAGAGGTGTGGAACCTGCACCGAGGCACCCACGTCTTGCATACCAGCATGCAGCGCGGGATGTATCCTCCGCTCGCCCAGCCAGATGGATCTGCGGCGATGAGGTCAATGATGTAGTCCCAGATCTCAACAGGAAATCCCCCGATTGCTGAGTCTGACGTGTGCATCGATAGCCCTAATGACAAGCGTGATGAAGGGGTGGATGGGATGGGAGGGGGAGACAGGACGAGCGTTTGGAGTACGACAGGTGGAGGGCGAAGGTAGTCGTAGTACCTCCTCGCGACGAACGTGTGGCTTTGTACCAGGGCTCCTAGTAACGGAAATGAACGAGGCACCGTGATGGACCCGGATGCAATGCGCAGTGCGTGCACGGGACTACAGTGTGTTCATGGTATGCACCGCCCTTCCATGCCAAAACCTAGAATGCCTCGTATTCGGAGGGCACTGCAAGAAATTCGAATCACTCATTCAGGAAGCGTAGATAAGACTCACGGGTACAACAAGGCTCTTCGCGTGAAACCCTCGTGCCCAACGCGTGGAACCATCGTAGCCCACGACTGTCGCTGGACGCCGTATGAAAAAGCACCTTTGCTTTCAGTCGCCGCTTTAGGTAGAGAAGTACAATAAACGCACACTGAGAGTCCGAGACCTTCACTGCAAAACTGATATCCCGCCTCTGAGCGCAAAGTCACGATCGTGCGTCGCAGCAGCGATACCTCTGGTAGACAATCACCCTCACCGCGAAAGAGGTGATCGTTCGTACCCACCCTGGTAACATTGATGTGCGTGATGCACAGGCTCATCCTTCATTTCCATCCCTAAAGCGCGTTCGGGCTGTGCTGGTCGTGAGCGAGGTATACGAAATAGAATCATCACATCACTCACCGAGATCTAATACGGTCCTGTTCTCCCAAACGGTCCATTTACCCTTCTGAATTCTCGAGTTCCGACGTAACGTTGGTCTGTTGGAAATAGGTTGAATCAGTTGGGGTGATGCGTCTCAGTGCCAGGGAAGCGCCTACGCTGACGCAAGGTCAATTTGGACCATTCGGCGCGATATTTGATCAGAGCGACGGCCAATGACGTCGAAAGATTGTGTGGATGGCGAATGAAGCACTCCGGGAGCAGTGAGGTGCCTTGTATCTACGAAAAGAAAGACCGTCAACATTTTCGCGAGACCTAAAGTATCAGCGACACACATACGTGACCAATTCCCTGATGGTCTTCCTCCAGCCGACTACTGTCTTCAATAAGCGTGTTTCGCCGTCCGAGATTGTATGCATGAGCAGTGACAAGCACGTCGCTTGGGGGTGTGAGTGCGTTATCCTCCGTTCTAACACCAGATAATCCTGCCATTCCTCGGGAATCAAAGTGAAACCCAGACACCGCCGCGAGTTCCTTCTACAGAGCTGCTATACGGAGGGCGATGTACCGAGCCACCCTT
This sequence comes from Cristinia sonorae, assembly GCA_021029105.1. Lineage (NCBI taxonomy): Eukaryota > Fungi > Basidiomycota > Agaricomycetes > Agaricales > Stephanosporaceae > Cristinia > Cristinia sonorae. The sequence continues at coordinate 255,250 of JAEVFJ010000036.1, read as the reverse complement.
CAAAGGAAGGAATAAAAAACCCGCGTACTGACAATCCGACCAGGATGCTGTCCGATGTTTCCGCTTCGTCTGAACGACCGTCGTATACACCACCATGTCTTCCTCTGATGAGGGCGGATGTGGCTGAACGAGCCTCGGGATACTCTCGGGTGCAGCGCCATGAGCACATGAGCAGCTCCATGGGGGAACTTGAAGGGCCGTTGAATGATCTCAACACTCCCCGTGATCCTCAATTGTCAAAGTCTGCAAGGAACAGGTTCGGAGAACAATTAGTATGTGAGGAATCCTCACGACGGATGAATAGCAACTGTTGTAGGTCTCCGATTCATCTGTCCACACGGGGAGCAGTGGAAAGTGTGTAATCAGCCTGAGGTGGAACCGACCGACGTCCGTATCGTCTTCCAGCCTTCTCGCATGAAAAATCCACTGCTAATTTTTTGCGACAGCTCGTTCAAGGACTACGACTCGTACAACAGCTGGATGAAGTGTGAGGGCCGTTGCAGCGAAAACGAGCATGAAACCACGCACCTGCGGCTATCTGACACAACAGCCCCTGCACTGCTCGCTGCTCTACATCCAGAACCATCCGCTTTCGTACGCAGAAAATGCAACCACACACCGGATAGGAGTTGAGTGTAGACGATGCGTCCAGCAACGTTCATGATGGCAGGAGGACGCCCGATCACTCATGAAAGACAAAAACCCGTTCAGTGAGAGAATCGGAGTGTTTGAGAACGCACCTCGACTGGTCCTCGTTCATCCACCCATACCCGCGCCCTAAGGGTGGACGCAGGTTCGCAGGTACTAAATAGGGCAAGATCGGCGGACGATGTTGTGGTGAGAGAAAGAGATGACCGGCGTCTACGTGTCTTCAACCTCTTCTGCCACCGACCACCAAGATTTATGCCGCCATTGTCGACGCTGCCAAATAACCCATGGGGCTCTCGGTAGAGTTGTAATAAACGGGCGTGTAGGAGAGCAACTGTTCTGGGTCACGAGGTGCGTCAAACCTCGATTGTTCTCTATATGCTCTCATCCTGACTTCGACTTTCTTCCACTTGAGGCTGATTTTGAGGACATTTGCTTGAGACGGCAACGTTGGACTCTCGATGGTACCCCATAGCTCTTTGATTTGAGACTCTTCACACCAGTTCACGCCGATGCAGTTGAAGCAAGCTCGAGCGTGTGGCTATATCTGTCGCCAACCGTGTGCGTTACTCACCAAAACATCCAGGACGACCGTGCTCTGTGGACACAAATGACACCCATTGTCTCCAGCCGTTGCTCTCGACGGTTCCCAACCCAAATTTATCGACTCCAAACTCGAAGTACGGTTCCGCGACTTTCTGCCGTCAAAATCGCTGCCGGCTGTATGCCTCGCAGGTGAACGACCATGCCGCGGCGCATGTCCATGCGACTTTTGTGTCCCAGACACCACGAGGACTGTTACCTACCTTGTAGAACATGTATGCGGGTGTCCGTGAGGGCAGTGACCGTCCAAGGATATGCATATGTATCACACACGGTCGCATATATAATTTTCTACAATTTGAAGTGGTCATCACGAGGGAGACAAGCGCATTAAAGAACGGAAACATGGACGACGACGGGACCATACAGACGAGAATGGCATGAAGAATGGAGATGGCTCGAACGAACGGCGAGAAATGGTTGGTGTGGCCGAGGCTGAGAAGGGTGAAAAGAAAAAACGCAAAGAGACAGGCGGCTGGATATTATCCATCTGAACGCGAAATGCTGAGAAAACTGCACAGAAGGTAATGGGCAGATCGCGGGCCTCCTGGCAGCTCAGCGGAATTTCGCCCGCAACGCCAGTAGTCCCAGGCCATCCACAGCACGTGCCAAAATGCGGTCTACAGCAAGCAGCGCCGCCCCGTGGTATCGGGAATTCGCATGTATTCGAACAGCGCACCTCGTGAGAGGATGTCCGATGCAGACACTCACGGGATGCCGAACCAAGATGAGGTTGACCTTGAATATTCCCCTGAGTCGGGAAACCGAGAGGTAATCCGAAGGAGAACGCACCGGTGACTCTCACATCTCCATGATCCTACTCCATATAAGACACTAGCTCCGCATTAGGACTTCCTGAATCCAATGAAGGCAGTGATGACTGTTGGAACAAGCTTGTAACGTGTACGGCTACTTCCCAGCTTTTCATACCGCAGCAAAAATGACCAGTAAATACCCAGGAGCCGAAAGACGGCCGAAGAGACGAAGGGACTAGGGGAGAGTAAAGCGAAAGAGTCCGGAGAGAAGGGAGAACACGCCGTCTAAGCCCACACATCTACATGAACTCGAAAGCGGAGAGCGAGCGAGGTGAGATCTGGGCATGAATAGTCTCGTCAACCAGCTGAAAATAAAACGGACCATGAGACGAGGACTTACACATATGTCTGGGAGAGTTTCCCATCACTCCTAAGACAACTCTAGTCGAAGGAATACTTGGAGAAATCGACCAATGATGGTGGTGGCGCGGCGCCATCATAGATTCCTCCATCAAGACCGGGCGAGGATAACGGGGGTGCCTTCTCATTGTCGTCGTCCATCTGCACAGAGTACCATGCTGATAAAGATGTCTGGGAGCGGGAGAGAGGATTCTGGTGGATGGGAAAGAAATGTCATAGCTTCGCGCGGGGTTTGAATGCAGGAGAGGGCTGTTTTGCAGGAGAGCAAAAGTGCGACCGCTGTGCGAAAAAGGATGGCTGGTCCTGAAATAGGCAAGTTTAGTGAACGAATACTGGGAGCTCGTGTTGCTAGCCTGGACGTACCGTGGAACAGGAAGAGGTCCCATACCCGACGCACATAATCGGCGGGCAAGGTGCCGACAAATGCAGTAGGGATCCACAATTTGCACAACGTCGCCGTGGGAAGGTGCCACTCGACAAAGAGTTTCTGTGAGAGAGCCGGTTCCAATTGATTGAAACGTGCAGCCAGCCATGGTGCGTTTTGGCGCAAGCAAGTGTCGCAATTAATGAGGGAGGGATAAAGGTCGGTGGCCACTGATACGAGTGTGTAGAAGATGTCCTCCTCCTTCGCGTTGTCGGGATATTGAAGTAAGATGAATCTAGCCAAGTCGACCAAGCCTGAAGGATTGGGGTAAGTAACGAGCTGGAAAGCTGGGATGATTGAATACCTGAAGGATTTGTGCCCTTGGTGGTGCCGGGGAGGTAAGGCATGATCAGATCAAGCAGTGTTTCTGCTCTACGATCTACGGTATCAGTGCGCAGGTTCCCCTTGGTCGCGACCTTGACCGTTTGCTTGTATTGACTCTCAGTCCACTTGACCTTTCCCTTTGTCAACCACGACCAGACACGGTGCCGCAAGGCTTCAGGTATACCGGCCTGCACCAATTTGCCCACAGACAGATGATGATGGAGACTGGAAGCAGGCGCATTTGTGAGCGCCGCTTCCCATTCCGCACATCGACGAGCGGTGTCCTTGTCGACGAATTCACCATCCACCAGCTTCATTGACAAGACAACTGTGAGAAGGTTTTCGGAGAGTGGTGGTAGAAGAGATTTGGGGGGTTTGAGCACGATCCTCATGGCCGCGGAATATGAAGTGGCGACCATAAGCAATGGCTTGCATAAGACGAAAATAGCCATTGCAGTCTGAAGAAGAACAGTTACCCCTGGTGAGGAAGTAAATAATTACTGCTCCAGCATAAAGGCAGAATCGTGGAAACGTACCGTCACTGAAGAGAATATCCCACACGCGAGCAACATCGTCGTCGGGTAGGATATCAACGAAAGCTCTGGGGAGCCACGCATGGCAGAGTGTATCTGGACGAATCGACAGATCTTCGAACAAGACCTTCGCCAACTCGGGTTCGCTTGAATGGAGAGATGTCTTGATCAGAGCCGCGTGCTGTTCGAGCAGAGAAGAGTCGTCACATAAGTATGGACGAAGGTGGGTTCGGGCGAGCCAATAAAATGCCGCGAAACGCTCGTCTTCAGCTGGCGCAATGTAAGAACCCCTTCGCATGCTCATAAAGCCGGCGACATCAAGGAGTGCTACAAATGCAAGATCAATACAATCCCGAAAGAGAGAAGAAGCACGCACCCGAAGAATATTTAACGTCTAAGGTAATGGTGAGGTATACAGCCACAACACGGGACACGAAGGCTTCGTCGACCGTGGGATGTGTTATCTTGAAGGCAGCAGCGTCTGCCTGGATGGTCGCTGAGTTGCGTGCCTCCACAAGCGCCACACCCCGGAGTCGACTGTATGCATTTGCCGACCAGAAGGGCGGGGTTGTAGTACCAGACAATTCAGCCCAGGTATAGGCTCGCATTTCTGGCGGGAACCCGACCCAGACCTTCTCCTTGAGCGGAAGGCGGCGGTAGTTTTCGCTGTCCTTCAGCCTGCCACATACGCTTATTTAGGGATTGGGGCGGCAGCACGGGACGAACTCACCTGTTGTGGAAGTGACAGCTGGAAATATCCCAAAGACAGGCTCTTTTCAGGAGACCCTTTCGCGAACACTTTGGAAGGAGGAAGTGCCAGGTTTCAAGAGTGCATCGCGTGGAATCGAGGTTGAAAGTAACCCAGAATGCGCATCCGACGAGGGTTCTGAAACGGGAGATAACCTCGTCCAGGCCGCGGCCTTCCGCACTCGTGGGGAACCGGAGGGTTGAGCCCAGAGATAATGTGATCACGCGAGGACGCAAAGAAGCAAGAAAGGGAAGCATCTTGATGGCGTATGCGTAACCCTCCTCCCCTTCCATCGTGATTTCGAGGGAGTTGTCCTCTGATGACATCAGTAAGCTGGGGGCGGAAGGCGGAGAAACACTCACTTCGGGACAGGGAGACGCAGACAGTATTTCTATCCGTAGTTGTGAGATTGACACGGACATTTGTGAGAAAGGGGAGAGTGCAGACTCGGAACAGGCCAACAACATTTGTCCAGAGACGCCCGTCATCTTCGCGGAAGATCAGGTCTGAACGCACCAGGGACAGATTCAACTTGCGCAATTTCGATGCGTGAATGTCGCGATGGGAGAGCGAGGCAAGCTCCGACCATGCTGCCTCTACCTCCAATTCACTTATCGTATGCGACCGTATCTTGAAATGTCCCGCCAATGCAGACGCTCTCCAAGCATTGTCGCAATCTAAGCCCGTGGTGATCTTGAGGGAAGCCAAATTTGGGACCGTGAGCCGTGGCCACTGTACGCCACATACATTGTCAATACGCAAATTGGGACAACAAAACGACGAGTAAAACTGTGAGAAACGAGTGTCCTGCTGCCCGAAGTCGATGTTGGACAGTGTGAGCACATATAGATTCCGAAGTCTGGGGAGGCGGACAGGCACCAACGTCACCCATCGACAGTCCGTCACGTCCTTTGGTTTTATTTTTAGGCAATGGACACTGCGAGCCCGGCGAGGCGAAGTGCGCAGGAGGACGGCGTACGACTCCATCTCTTTGGCAGAGCTAATCGTGACATCCTCAAATGGAGAGGTATGGAACCTGCATCGGGGCACCCACGTCTTGCATACCAGCATGCAGCGCGGGATGTATCCTCCGCTCGCCCAGCCAGATGGATCTTCGGCGATGAGGTCGATGATGTAGTCCCAGATCTCGACGGGCAATCCCCCAATCGCTGAGCCTAACGTGTGGTGAGGATGCATCGATGACCCCGACGACGAGCGTGATGAAGGGGTGGATGAGGTGGGAGGAAGGGACAGGAAGAGCGTTGGGAGTACCACAGGTGGAGGGCGAAGGTAGATGTAGTGCCTCCTCACGATGAACGTGTAGCTTTGTACGCATCCGCCTGCGAGCGATAGACGCACATACCAGAAACTCCCAGTAACGGAAATGAACGAGGCACCGTGATGGACCTGGATGCAATGCGCAGTGCGCGCATAGGACTACAGTGTGTTCATGGTATGCATTGCTCTTCCCATGCCAAAACCTATGCCTCGTATTCGGAGAGCACTGCAAGAAATTCGAATCAGACATTCGGGAATCGTACGACAAACTCACGAGTACAGCAGGGCGCCATGATCAGATAGCTTGTCGGATTCCATCGATGCCGCTCAACGTCACTTGCGTCCATCCAAGGTCCATAGCGCCAGCGTAGAGAACAACGATACACGCACCGATGAAGTGCCAGCCCCTCTGCATCACGAGGCAATGAACTCTGACAATGGCTGAAGGCATCCGGGTACATGGAACCAGCGCACCCTCGGTCCATAAGAGTCGCATCGGACCCTGAAATGAACGGATGAGCGAGTATCCGCATTGAAGAGGGCTGTACACAAACCGTTTTAATAGATGTCAGCCTCGTGGTGGCATGTGAGTGCTGCCATTCACAGCCTGGCCTTCGAATTGGGATGGTCCCTCCCACGGCGCCATCGTAAACCGAGAGCAGAAGTTACATTCGGTTCTGGAAGCTCCTTGATTCAGACGCGCAGACGTTGCTGAAGAGAACCTACACGGTTGTAGCGGGGGTCGTCGGAGCGGCGGCAGTGAACACGGCTCGTTTCAACGAGTCACTGGAAACGGAGGCTCACGAACACTTGTCGCTGTTGCAAGAGTATGGTGTCGCATTTGAACGAGGTGGGGTCACAGACGAAGTCTCCGCTGTGAGAGTGTGTACGTCGAAATGAATCCGAGAAATGGCGATAAGTGCTGTCTGCTGAGCTGTGTGGAGACGGCGTCGTACTTAGCCTTTCTTGCCCGAGAGAAATCAAAGCGTACGTACTGTGAACATCAATAAGACGTTGTTCGATGTGTCCACTTCGTCTCGAAGTCTGTCCTCAAACACCCGACCATGGTTCCCAACGGTGACAGCAACTCGCTCTTCGCCGGGTAATCCAAACGTGATCCGCATTCGGGGTTGGTGTAGATGAAGGACCATGAGTATAGTTTTGAGCTGGAGGGAATCCATACGAGTAGAAAGAGTGACCGACTACGAGACGACGTGAGTAAGTATCTGTATGCTGCTGCCGGCAAAGGTAGCTTGGGTATTCACCTCGGGGTGCAGCTGCACAAAAAAAGGGGGGATGAGGCGGGGAAATGCTGAAGGAAAGTGTCGACGGGTCTGAAGATGCTCCCCGATAATGAAAATCTGCAGACGATAGTTCTAGGAAACAACAGCGTGAGGAGTGGGTGCATTTCCGTTGCTATTATTCTCCGATTTATCCTCGACCTCAGGTAGACCACTGAACGGCGGCGCAGGGTGAGGAACCACTTGGCATCCCTGGTGCTGAGATGGACATGACACCGTGTGCGACACAGTATGGAGGTCTTGAGTGATTTTTTCAGGGCTTCCGGTACCGTAATCCGGGTCCTGCGCCATCAACGACTTGGGGTGTTCGCTTTTTGTTTGGCGGAGAGCAATGGCAGTTGTATCGAACAAAGACGGGGTTCACGTTATTTTCCGACATGTAATTGTACGCTGGCATTGCACGATACAGGGGCGCTATCAACTCGCGACAAACTAGAGGGGAGATTAATGTGAGAGACTGTACTGGCAGTGAGGACGAACTTGAGGAACGCACCTGCGAGGCCACACAACACGTCTTCCCGGATTCCTCTGCATCCATGCAGCCTCCATCGATTTAATCCATGTGGGGAAAACGGAGACCACCAAGTAAGATGTTGAGTAGACGATATGGTCGGCGGTATCCATGATCGCAGGAGGGAAGAGGAGGGCCAGCGCCTAGACATCCGAGCGTCTTTCGCCCATTCCCCTATCATCGACCGTAATCCAACAAACCCCTTCCGCGGTCAAGCACCTCAAGAGTGCGAATAAACCCTGACAGATACATCGACGCGGACGCGATAAACCCGGCGCGTTCAGCAGCAAACGGTCCGAAGACTCTGAACGCCAGGCAAGTCAAGCCAGTCGGCACCAGACAGCCTGAGGACATCACTGCAGACTTCAAGTTCGCGTTGCTGAGGTCAGTGGCATATGTAATACAACACTGATCATGGTATCATGACATTCTTTGAGTATCCAACAGGGAGCCACACTCGTCAATAGTCTCGTCAGTGTGACGAGACTATGCATTGAAAGACCTTTCAAGTTGGATCGACGTCTCCTGTAGATTTTCCCTCTCGGCTATCAGCTATGGTCGAATTGGTACGGGTATTTCTTCGTCGTAGATGAGGATAGACACTCCGCTGTCGCTACAAAATTGAGAAGGAGAGATGACGTTTGAGAATTCTAAATTCAAGAGCTCATGCTAGCATATGAGATCGTAAGTCCAAACTGCGAAATTCATTGTGCGTATCACTCACTCGGGGTGAACATGACAGGATATTCGGTTGGGATTGCATTTCTGTGGTAAGAGGGCTCTCTCGACGCATTTTGGAAGCCAGCAACGAAACACATCGACAATGCACAGACGATTGCAGACAGGGTCAACAGCCGCATCCTGTTTGATTGTAATTGTGATGGCGGTGAGGGACTTATAGTGGCGGCGGTCGGAGAGAACATTATCGAGCGTGTGCCATGTTTTATCGTAACTATTGGGCCATTCCAATAAACGGATTGCGATCCTAAATGGATCTAAAGCCGACAGACCAGAGAGTATGCTGGATGCGTAGGTGAAACCAGCCGTGGGGAACTGAACAGAAAACCTACGATCTTCGCCGCCTAGTAACCCGACGTCAGTGAACAAGAGTCGGAAACAGAAGCTGTACACAAACCTTGCTCAACTTGGAGCTTGATATCCGTATACATGTAAATGAATATCTCAACAGTATGAAGGGCGGGCAGGCTGAGAGGAGAATGAAAAAGCTCCACGATACCCAGCCAAACCCGCCCATCGTCGGGCTTGACGGTGTTGAGGCTCAGGGTGAGAATCTCCAACTTAGGAGCGGAGAATCGCCATGTCAGGGATATCTCGCTGATCTCGTCCCAGGCTGCCCTCCACCACATTCGCTCCAGGTTCGGCGCTCGTATTCTGAATGGACCCATGAGCGGGCTGACGCCGCTCCCCTCGCCAAATCTACGAGAGGTGATATCGACCACCTTGCACGAGGTGATGAGGCGGGTGATCTGCGGCCACTGTGTGCATATGGGTTTTTGAACATACAGCAGCTCGGGGCAGTAGAGGGAGTAGAGCTGTGGAAACCTCATATGCTGCTGGCCGAGGTCAATTCGACGGAATATCAGAACGTGGATATCGAACAGCCTGGGAAGAAGCAGAGGGACCGACGCTATCCATTGACATTTCGTCTTGTCTTCCGGATCAATCGTGATCTCTCGAATTGTGCGAGGCTTCAGGGGAGAAGCTCGAAGGAACATCGAGAGTGCTCTGAGCTCGTTTTCAGAGCGAATGGTAACCTCGGCAATTGGTGAGAGATGATGCTGAATTCTTCGGTACCATGTCCTGCAAACCAGAGCACAGCTCCGCACATTGCCATCTCGCCAACTGACGATATCTCTGACAACGATGTCGATGATTTGGAACCATAACTCGACAGGCAGCCCTCCGACTTCGAACCGCCATGTGTATTGGAGTTTCATAAAGGTGAGGGAGGCTGAGATGCGATACGGTGGGGGATAGTGACTGAGAAGATGCGCGGCCTTTTGCCATATGTACTGTACAGGGAGGGTATCCATCGATAACGGGGGCCTCTCATATCAATCAATGGAAGTAGAAAATAGTCCCTACCGGTGCAGCGTCCAACTGGTTAGAGCGTCAGAAAAGTGTCACAGGGTACTTGGATGCGATGACTGACCACACCGCCTGAGATACTTGGTATTCTGGGTGAGGATTCGCTGCACGAAGTGATCTGGTGTCCACAACGTAGGTGAAAGCGGGATACAAACATTTCGGAAGCAGGCCTTCGCGATATCAGTGAGGCAGTCTTGTCCCTTGGCCAAATTTCGGGCCTTGTGACGCGTGTGCCGGGTGAACGACAAGGTCAGCAAGTGGTTGAACGATTGAAGCTGGGACATCTCTAAAATGGTACTCAGGTGTGAGATTCAGAGTTGCGGACGAGAAACGTACCGTGGTCAGAGTATTGCATGACGGGAACCCAGACAGCCTGCAAAATGTCATTGAGATTCATGACACGCACTATAAAATGATAGAAACTCACCATGACGGGTCCAAGTTGATCTCCTTCACATCCTGCGAACGCGACTTGCTGCATCTTCGAGTAGAGCCAAGCCAGACGACGGGGCTGCTCCAACGCCCAAGGGCAAAAGCAGGCTCGCGACACTCTAAGACTCTTGATGTTCATTTTTGACTGGGACGCACGAAACGCAAACGTCGGCCAAGGTCGCAACCAGAGAAACGAGAAGCAGAATTTTCAACGAGGGGGGTAGTAGCCACTAAACGCCGAGACGAGCTTAATTCACAGTTTCCAGTCAGTTTTGGGGGTGGTTTGCTTGATAAAGACGTCAACGTACCGTGAATTCCAAATAAGACAGCCATCGTGATTGAGATAATGGTGAAGGTGACAAAGGTGAGAGCAAATACGGCGGAAAACAGGAGAGGGGGAATCCAGCGGCCTCAGAACACACCTGTTGGGCATTGTCTTGAGAAGCCGGCCTCCACAATGCCCAGCCGTATGCAGCGCTGTCAGGTGGGCTATAGGCACCAAGAACTGACTTGTCTGGCCAGGCAGAGTGCGTGAAGTGTTCTAGCTTCACGCGACTGTGTGTTGGCACAAATGAAACGCGTGATGTATGTGACGGTACGCGTTTGTCAGTGGTCACCGGTCACGGTTGAAGCATAGCGTAATAGACGCCAAGCCGACCCGATATGGCAATTGACTTTTAATCCTTGAAAGTCAGTTGCCATATCGGGTCGACTACGTCAGGACAAAAGACAAGATCACGAGGCACGTGTGAGAACGTGACTCACCCAAGTCTCTCTGAATCTCTCGCCTATGGATCCAGATCACACCAACAAAAGTGAGTTGCGTCCATCGTTCGTCTTTGTTACTAATGCTGTCGGTGGTCCAAGAGGGGTGGCGCTTTCGAAGATGGAGAATCGGTGTGTCGGCTTCTCAAGTATTTTCCTACCCTGAAATGCAGCTTGTTCCATGCAGGATCATTCCGCGCACCGTACTTCTCGTTGTGCTGTTGTGTACGATTTGTTTTCGTGTCACTTTTGGTAGTGCCCAATACACCACCTCGTATGAACCAATCGCGTGTCGTGTTTGGTCGGCCTCTCTCCCTTGACTGGTCTTGCATTTTCTCGTCAACCGTCGACCTCCAAAATTGTGGACAGACTCTCCTTCTCTTGGTCATGACAGGTTAGCCACAGGCCTGGACTTTTGAATGGGTGGATGGATTGGACGTTGAGACATGTCTGGGGGGACTGGTGCGTGTACTGAATCTCTGGTATCGTGTGGACATCTAGCTCATTGTTTCTAACCTAATTACGCTGACATTTGCACGATACAGGGGCGCTATCAACTCGCGACAAACTAGAGGGACCAATCCAATGTACTGGCAGTGAAGACGAACTTGAGGAACGCACCTGCGAGGCCACACAGCACGCCTTCCCGGATTCCGTCTGCATCCATCAGTGTATTCCATGCGAGGATAACGGAGACCAGTGTCCTGTACAGCCAAATGGACGTGCGAGCGAGAGTTCTGAGCGTTTCTGAGACGATTGCTGCCGGTGAGCGCTGAACGAAGAGAACGATTATTATGAGCGCTTAGTGCTAACCCTCCGCTCTCACCGTGACTCCCGTCACCTTCGTTGTCGGCGCGCGGTTCCCAAATGTGCAATCATCAATGCATTTCGACGACGACACGGAGAACGCAAAAGTTTACCAATGTCTTGTATTACAATGCCTCCCCCCAAGATGCTCACAAATGCTCGGATGGTCCAGGTCTCAGGCTCACTCTGAAAGAACAATTTCGGTTAGCCTTCAAATTTGCACGGGAATCCTAGTGTTCAATGTGTTACTCTTCATTTCGGTGAGCATAATTCTCCCTTCGTAGTAATGAATGGTAATCAGTTGAAATCTTCACGCTGGATTATGCAGTGCGATTAGGTTTCATCACACAGCCGGCCAGTCAAATGGCCTTCAACATGGCAGTGGAACGCCTGTGCGGATTAGAAGTCGAAGGTGGGCTATAGCTGCTGGGAGGGCACAGCTTCCAAGATGGCGTGCTTTTGGTGCGTGTCTTCATTTCAGCTCTTGAGGCTGAGTTCTGAAGTCTGAACTAGCGATGTAGACAGGCGTTTTGGCGCAGACTCTGTCCCAACATCTCACCACCCGTTGTGAATTCATTCCATACCTCAAATCGCCTCAGTTGCCAACTCATTGCAATGGTCAGGCCAGTATCTGCAGTCTACGAAGAGCAACTCATCCCACTCGGCCAGGGCCATCCGCTATGGGATCCCTCTCCCCGTCGCGATCCTGCACCACGCTATGGTCCGGGAGATGGTGCGACATACGTTCACGAAGTCACAATTGGAGATGTCGGGTACCTTACAGGAGGTAGCTTCAAGCGACTCTTCAATGTTTGCGCCCCATCCTCGGACCCGATGAACAGCTACGGGGTATACGATGGATTCGAGCAGTTGGAGTTCAACTCGAGGTTGATTGACCAGAACGACTACCATCTAAGCCCCGGATTTTATTCGGTAGAAACCTTGGGTCGAAGACAATTTGGTATGGGCGGGGGTGCCGGAATGTGCGTGCAGTTCTTGTTTAATCTTGGTGTGATCAATGTTGATATCATGCCGCCATTAACAGTGCCGGTGTGAGTGGGGGTGTCTCGTGTAGTTTCGAAACCACGAGCGATCATGGCGCGATCCTTGCGCTAGGCAATTTTGGGTGCAAGGAAGCCGTCATGTCTAACGCGGATTTCAAAAACTTCATGGTCGCCCACTATGATCGGTGGAGGGGCTACGCGTGCAGCGTATTAGGCTTGGAGAAGGAGCTGGAGATTATTCTTGTCCGTGGTTCAATCAAGACGACGCACTGGAAGAACGCGACGTGGACAAACAAGGCGACAGTCCAGGGCCTGTTCGTTCAGGCTCAGGGTGGCGGTGTCGCGCAGACAGAACTGCAGCTGAACGTAGGCGTGCAGCAGATTGGCACTCCAACTATCAAGTGGGGACCTCACGGTGTGGCACAGGAGGATATGGTGCGTCGTTCTTGTCACTCAATCTGCTCAGGAGTGATCTAACTTGCCTGTGCAGAAATTCGATCAGTGTGTATTTCTCAGCTACTACAAGATGAAGTATCGCATCTGGTGGATCACCAAATTGGAAGCACACGCGGGGGAGAACTCATTCCGTCGCCCAGATGATGATTTTCTCCAGGGTTCTTCCGCTATGCAGGTGGTGCAGGAAGACTTCGCATATGAGCAGGATGTATGTCGACAAGCAATTTAATGTGACCAACGGGGACTGACTTTTTGCGCCCCTCCCCCCCCCCCCCAACCCCAACCCCAACCCCAACCCTAGGACATGGATCCCGTGAATATTATTCTCTTCTACATCTTTGAGGTAGGTACATTGTCTCGGAAGGAGAAAGCTTCTGATATTTCGCCCTCTCCTGGTCAGAATTCAGAAGCGGAAAAGGCGATCGCGTGCGATAGCGACGTCCAAGACCTCCTGGGTCCCGATGTATGTACCAATACTAATTCCATCACATTGTCATGAAGACTGACACTTGGTAGGATGAATGGCCTAAAGACTTGCTTGAGCACCTTTATCACCTAAAGCCGAGTATCTACGTGGATGACGACAACGGTGATTGAGCTAGCTTAAGCCCCGTTCCCTCTGCTGATTTTGCGCGATGTAGTGGGGATGCTTGCGTTGGAAGACGCCATGAAACGGAAATATGCTGGGGACCAGCCTGCAAACTTCGAAGAGGAAGAGGTCCCGGAACCGCAGCCAGAGGACTCGGATGACCTCGACCTATACGATGGCGCTGATCAGGATAACGTCGCAGGTCCACCCACTCAAAGCGCAGTTGAAACAAGTGATACAACTACAACTGTGGCCGAGGCTGAAGAAGACATACCCGATCCATCGAACGACGAACCGGGAAGCCTGCCCCCCGACCCGAAGCCGATTCAAACCACTATACGCGGCACAACCATCACTCTCCACGCTGGTGCTAAAAACACTCGTGTCATCGAATGGCCACTCAACGTGCTATACGATGACACAGCAGACAGTGGTGTAGTTAGCCCGTTGGTTATGAACGCCGCAGGAACACTCGTCGCCAGCAGTTTTGACGACTACGTCATCCGGATTTGGCGGCTTGGCTCAAACTCGGTGGCACATTGCCTCGTAGCTCATACAGACACTGTTTGGGCGATCGCGTTCTCCCCTACACAAAACAAACTCGTGTCGGGGTCTGCAGATAACGGCGTTATTATTTGGGACATCGAGACTGGTCAGCCCATTCATGTCATTTCCAATGGCGGCGATGACTCGGACATGTGGTCAATCGCATTCTCCCCCGATGGCAAGACGGTTGTCGCTGGTTTCACCACTGGGGCCGTTCGTCTCTGGAGCGTGGACACCGGCACCCTGCAGCGGGATCTTGAGGGACATCAGAGCGTTATCATGCACATCGAGTTCTCGCGTGCAGGAGATTGTCTCCTCACAGGGTCAGACTCCATCGGATTTCTCTGGAACCCGATGTCCGGAGAGCTGCTCGGCAGCATTGGCGGGCAAGGCGAGATGATGTGGGCCACGGCGTTCTCCTCTGAAGGCGACCGCATCATCACTGGCTCGGAGAACAGCGTCGGCCGGATTTGGCTTGCAGAAAGCGGCGACGAGCTGGTTGTGCTGCGCGAACACACCGGACCTGTTCGGGCTGTCGCATGGTCGCCCGGCGGGCAGAAAGTCGCTACCGGGTCCCTTGACGGTTCAGTCGTAATTTCCCATTCATACAGTGGTGAACGACTCCTCCGACTCGATGATCGCCTTGGACCCGTGAATTCTCTCACTTGGTCGAGAGATGAGGACTTCCTGGCGTGTGGCTCAGTGGATGGATCTGTCACATTGATGGACGGGCGGACTGGCAGGTTCCTTGCGAAGATGCGGGGGCATAAGGACAAGATCAAGTCACTGATATTCGCTCCTGACGGAAATCGCCTTGTATCTTCGTCGGATGACGGGACGATACGTGTCTGGAATACGACGGACATCTTACGATTCGTTGAGTCTAGCTAAGGCTGTGGCTTGAAGGTACGCCTGTGTTTCAAGTTCTTGACTTATCCCCGCATACCAATACTGATTCCCCTTGCTACTAGCTCTAAATTTTTATGTTCTAGTTTCCATCGTGCTGCATGCTGGTGTTTTGGAGGGTGTGATAGGAGAGATTATGGTGGCTCCCAGTGTCTATCACGACGGCAGGATGGAACCCACACTTCATCGGGTGTCCTTTGGCTGTCTATCACGAGCATCAGGATAGTTTGTTTCATGCCGTTATTTGGCTTCGTTGTCGATATCAGTAAGATCCACGAAAGCAATCCCAAACAGCTCCGCCCTTCCAACTTCACAGCTAGACCCTCTCGTAGAACAACAAACTCGTCTCTGTCGTCGATAAGCTCAAGTATACTTCGCAACGTGCAGCCTCCATCGCCCATCCGACCCATCTGTGGTGTGGCTGTCCAACCTATTTGCTCGAAAATCATCGAAACGATTCATTGAAAAGATACAAACGGCACGCGCAAGGGTAATATTTACAGAATATGAGTGACTATGCACATATGGGTAGGTCCAATCAATCGAGCTTCCGAAGGAGAAGCGTGTGCATCACTTACCCTCGTCGTGTAATCATGTTCTGGTGCGTTTTTGAGTGGTTATTCGGATTGGTACAACGGTCGCGTGAACCGCGTCAAAGAATTTCACCAGTTAGAGAGGATAGGTCGAGTACGCCCCACATTTACGACAGCCTGGAAGGACAATGTGAGAATTATAGGTCAGATTTGAACTACGGACTTGGTAAAAGAGAGCCATCTGTAGAGCCATCGAGGGGCTCCGAGACCAACGTGTAGAGATGAACGTTTTTAGCATTCCTACAGAGTAGATATAGCCACACCCACCCCAGGGTCGCGCATGAACCCTTGGATTTGACTTTGCTCTCTGCTATGCGCGGCCAGCTTCCAAATCTTGAGAACGCAAGGGTCAATCTACGCCGAGTACGTTGGGAGATTCAGATACCAAAAAGATATAGTTAACACTCAAAGGCTTACGATCAGCTCAATCGCCTCCTGTAGTACTGCCATGAACGTTGCCTCGCTCCCGACGTCCTGAGCATGGATCCGATGGGTAAACATGAATTGATTTGGAGAACAAGGATTCTCTTGAGAGTAGTCCTCGGGAATTCCAGGGAATTCCAGGGTGAGCTGCGTCATATCTGCGAAACGAGCTGTCTGAGTGTAGTATCCATTTGAACTTGTGATATGAGACCCACCAGTATCAATATTGGCCTTCGTGGTGTTCAGACCAAAGGTCAATGCAATTCGTGGTCCCTCGTTGTGACGGACATGGCGTTGGCAAGAACGAACCCGAAAACGGCTGTAACGGATTCGGAGGAATAGAAGTTGAGCTTTGAGAGCCCGAGTACAACATTGCCGTCTTGAACAACTGTCCTGAGGATCAGCTTCAAGCGCGAAAAAAGTCAAAGTCAGGATGGGGGAATATATGGATGATTTAAGCTTGACACACCTTGTAATCCAGAATAGTTTCCCCCGGTTTGCGCAAGTTGCACTGATGATAGTACTGGTGTGGTGTGTAAGTCCTTGCGGCGGAGGAACAAATGATATAACAACGCACCGAGGACCCCGTACCTTCGGGCAAGAGACTCTTGAGCAACTCCAACCTAATTTTCGGGGTTTGTCGAGAATCAATCGAGGATTCATAGCACAACGTTGAAAACCGGTGATGGGAGTCGGCGTCGAAGACAACCCTGTAGACGCCCGACGGTTCTCCTCTTACCATCACCGCCGCCCCGACCCAACGTCTCGCTCGGTGGCTGTCTTTTCTCCGTATTGGAATGGTGGACTGGAGAGGCACAGGGATGGGCACTGCGAGGGACGAGAGGAATTATTGTGACTGACTGTTGCAGGTGTGTTTCCCGTGCATGCTTTTCATTGCTACGGTCCTCATACTCCGTTCAGCTTTCTACGAACGGTAGTTCTCGGTATCGTTGATTCACAACGTGTAACTACATTGCAGAAAATTATCAGCGACTACTCTGTCTTTGCTTTCATGCAACACGGCTGGAGGGCGGTATGAATGTCGGTCAGTTTCATCAGCCACACTCGCGGGAGCAATGCTTTCCACCACTCCCCCCACCGAAGGACGAATCAGAGACCAAAAATAGTCTCTCTCGCAGACCTTGACCACCGAGCACCACTGGGCATCGCGGTATCATTCTTCCATTCTTCCTCGCATTCCCCCCACGGAGCTGGTCAGGGGAATCCACCCCAGCTCGTTTTGCGGTAAGACTCTCCTTCGTCAGAAGAAGGATGCCGACGTTCACCCTCTTTTCGTCTCATAAGCTGTTATCCTGACAACTACATGGACTCCCCTCCGAACAACGATACCAATTGATCGGATACTGACGCGAAGGCGTCCTATTCAAGTTTCTCGAGCGAGGAGCAGGCCAAGTTCCGACAACCACTACATATCTAGAAGACATGGGTGGCATATGCAAGGACCGACATTGTCCGGACGAGTTGTGGAGGCATCGAACGGTGTCCCAGTACGGATTTTTCGCTCGGTCCGTCGCCCTCCCTATATGAGTCTCTTGATGATAATCGCGGCCGTTTCTCGTGTTCATCTCGACGTACACATTCTCACAGCGGAGACTCAAACTTTGTCGGTGACCCCACCTCGTTCGAATGCGACACCATACTCTTGCGACAGCGACAAGTCACGGTCTTCGTGAGCCTCCATTTCCAGTGACTCGGTGAAACGAGTCGTGTTCACTGCCGCCGCTCCGACGACCCCCACTACGACCGTGTAGGTTCTTCAGCGACGTCTGCGCGTCCGTTACAAGTTCCAGAACAGGATGGAACTTCTTCTCCCAATTTACTGTGCCTGGGAGGTATCTTCCCGATTCAAAGGCCGGGCTGTGAATGACAGCACTCACATGCCACCACGAGGCTGGCATCTACCGTCAGAGTTTGTGTACAGCCCTCTTCAATGCGGATACTCGCTCATCCGTTCATTGCTCGTGATGCAGAGGGGCTGAAACTTCATCGGTGCGTGTATCGTTGTTCTCCATATCAGAAGCGGTGACTGAAAAGCGGAGTCTTTTATCATGCAGCGTCCGGCGACAGTCTTGGGCTACAGCTCTGGGCTACTGTGGCTCTTCGCGTTGGGCACGACGGTTCTACTAGTACGAGGAAAGCGACCTGTCCATTGTGGCTCTCACGGTGGCCTGGGTTCTTCTCTATTTCCAAGTTCTTGTGGACTAGGCTGTGCCGTTCGTTCTCTACGCTGGCACCATGGACCTTGAGCGGCATCGACGTAATCCGAAAAGCTGTCTGATCATGGCGCCTTGCTGTACTCGTGAGTTTGTCCTACGATTCCCGAATGACTGATTTGAATTTCTTGCAGTGCGATCCGAATACGAGGCATCCTAGGTCTTGGCATGGAAGAGCAATGCCATACCATGAACACACTGTAGTCCTGTGCGCGCGCTGCGCATTGCATCCGAGTCTATGACGGCGCCTCGTTTATTTCCGTTGCTGGGAGTTCCTGATGTATGCATCTATCGTTCTCACGTTCATCGCGAGGAGGTACTACGACTACCTTCGCCCTCCACCTGTTGTACTCCCAACGCTCTTCCTGTCTCCCCCTCTCATCTCATCCACCCCTTCATCACGCTCGTCGTCAGGGACATCGATGCACCCCCACCACACGTTAGACTCAGCGATTGGGGGATTGCCCGTCGAGATCTGGGACTACATCATCGACCTCATCGCCGCGGATCCATCTGGCTGGGCAAGCGGAGGATACATCCCGCGCTGCATGCTGGTATGCAAGACGTGGGTGCCCCGATGCTGGTCCCACACCTCTCCATACAAGTGTGTCATCATTTGCTCTGCCAAAGCAATGGAGTCGTACGCCATCCTCCTGCGCACATCGCCTCGCCGGGCTCGCAGTGTCGAATATCTAGCAATACAACCGGAGGACGTGACAAACTGTCGATGGGTGACGTTGGTGCCTGTTCGCCTCCCCAGACTTCCGGATCTGAGACAGCTCGCACTGTCCAACATCGACTTCGAGCAGCAGGATACTCGTTTCTCACAATTCTACTCGTCGTTTCGTTGTCCCAAACTCCATATTGAAGGCCGATGTGGCGGACAGTGGCCACGGCTCACGGTCTCAAATTTGGATTATTTCAAGATCACCACGGGCTTATATCGCGACAATACTTGGAGTGCGTCTACATTGGGAGGACGTTTCAAGCTACGGTCGACGACGAGGACATTGGAGGTAGAGGCAGCATGGTCGGAGCTTGCCTCGCTCTCCCATCGGGACATTCACGCCCCGAGCTTGGAGCGGTTGTATACTTCCCTGGCACGTTCAGACCTGACCTTCCGCGAAGATGACCGGCGTCTCTGGACGAATGTTGTTGGCCTGTTCCGAGTCCGCACACTCCCCGTTCTCACGGATGTCAGTGTCAATCTCAGAACTACGGGTAGCTTTGTCACTGTAACCCTAACCCGAGGTGCGTGATTTCTCCACCCTCCGCCCTCCGCCCCCAGCTTACTGACGTCATCAGAGTACGACCTCCTCCGCATCACGATGGAAGGGGAGGAGGGTTACGCATACGTCATCAGGATGCTTCCCCTTCTTGCTTCTTTTCGTTTTCGCAAGGTCAGATTCACTCCGAAGTCAACTCGGTTCCCCA
Source organism: Cristinia sonorae (assembly GCA_021029105.1). NCBI lineage: Eukaryota > Fungi > Basidiomycota > Agaricomycetes > Agaricales > Stephanosporaceae > Cristinia > Cristinia sonorae. The sequence continues at coordinate 235,407 of JAEVFJ010000036.1, read as the reverse complement.
CGGTTGCGGAAGGCCGCGGCCTGGACGAGGTTCTTACCCGTTTCAGAACCCTCGTCGGATGCTCATTTGGAAGTTGGATCGACATGCCCCTCAATGTCTCCCAGTGCGCTCTTGAAACCTGGCACTCCCTCCTTCCACAGTGTGCGCGAAAGGGTCTCCTGGAAAGAGCCTGTCTTTGGGATGAAGTCAGCTGTGACTTCCATCACAAGTGAGTTCGTCCCGTGCTGCTGCCTACATACATATCTGAGCGAGAATATGTGGCAGGTTGAAGGACAGCGAAAACTACCGCACCCTCCCCCAAAAGGAGAAGGTCTTCGTCGGGTTACCACCAGAAATGCGACACGATATCTGGGCTGAATGGTCTGGTACTACAACCCCACCCTTCTGGGTAACAAATGCATACAGTCGACTCCGGGATGTGGCGCTTGTGGAGGCACGCAACTCAGCGACCATCCAGGCAGACGCTGCTGCCTTCAAGATAACACATCCCAAGGTCAACGAAGCCTTCGTGTCCCGCGCTGTGGCTGTATACCTCACCATTACCGTAGACGTCAAATATTCTTCGGGTGCGTGCTTCTTCTCTCTTTCGGGTTCGTATTGATCTTGCATTTGTAGCACTCCTTGATGTCGCCGGCTTTATGTGCAGGCGAGGGCCTCCTCACAGCGTGCCAGCTGAAGTCGAGTATTTCGCGGCATTTTATTGGCTCACCCGGATCCATCTTCTTCCATACTTGTGTGATGACTACTCTCTGCTCGAAAAACACGCGGCTTGGATCAAGACATCTCTCCAATCAAGCGAACCTGAGTTGGCGAAGGTCTTGTTCGAAGATCTGTCGATTCGTCCAGATATACTCTGCCGTGCGTGGCTCCCCGGAGCTTTCGTCAATGTCCTACCCGACGACGATGTTCTTCGCGTGTGGGATATTCTCTTCAGTGACGGTACGTTTCCACGATACTGTCTATATGCTGGAGCAGTAATTATTCGTTTCCTCACCAGGGGTGACTGCCCTCCTCCGGACCGCAATGGCTATTCTCGTTTTATGCAAGCCATCCCTTATCGCTGCCACCTCCCAGTCCACTGCAATGGAGATTCTTCTCAACCCCCCCAGATCTCTTCTACCACCACTCTCAGAAAACCTTCTCAAAGTTATCTTGTCAATGAAGCTGGTGGATGATGAAGGCATCGACAAGGACACCACTCGTCGATGTGCGGAATGGGACGCGGTGCTCACAAATGCGCCTGCTTCCGGTCTCCATCATCATCAGTCCGTGGGCAAATTGGTGCAGGCCGGTATCCCTGAGGCCATGCGGGACCCTGCCTGGTCGGGGTTGACAAAGGCAAAGGTAAAGTGGACTGAGGGTCAATACGAGCAAACGGTCAAGGTTGCGGCAAACAATGCCTTGGAGCGCAATCCGGAAGCAGAGCAGTTCCTGAACCATCACTCGCAAGTGTCCCTCCAGCAACTTCTCGATCTAATCAGGCCTTACTTTCCTGTTGTCGCCGAGGGCACAGATCCTCCAGGTATTCTTTCCTCCCAGTTTTCAGGCCCCTCACTCATCCCGATACTTCAGGCCTGGTTGATTTGGCTAGATTCACTTTACTTCAATCTCCCAACAACGCGAAGGAGGAGGACATCTTCTGGACAGTATTATCACTGGCCGTCGACCAGCATCCCTACTTGAGTACAACCTCCGATACTCGCCTTGAGCAAGACGCCGCATGGCTGGTTGCACGCCTCGATCAATTGGAGCCGGATCTCTCGCACACACTCTTCTTCGAGTGGTCCCTTTCCCCAGTGGCGTTGTACAAATTGTGGATCCCTACTGCATTTGTCGGCACCTTGCCCGCCGATTATGTGCGTCGGGTATGGAACCTCTTTCTGTTCCACGGTATGTCCAAAGTAACAACACAGGCTCTCAGTACCCGGTCACTAAATCTGTCTATACCAGGGCCAGCCATCCTTTTTCGCACAGCGGTCGCACTTTTGCTTTCCTGCAAGGCAGCTTTCTCTGGCATTCATGGCCCAGACGGCGCTATGAGATTTCTTTCCCGTCCGCCAGAATCCACTCTCCCGCTCCCAGACACCTTTTTCAGCGTGGTACTCTCTGTGCAGATGGACGACGACAACCTACCCCCGTTATCCTCGCCCGGTCTTGATGGAGAAAACCATGGTGGCGTCGCACCATCATCAGTATTGGACGACGTCCCTCGCTTCGACATCAAGGACACCGATCTGGAGTCGTCTGAGGAGCGGTAGGAGACTCCGCCGGACATACGTGTAAGTCCTTGTCTCATGGTCTGTTTTTTTTTTTTAGCTGGTTGACGAGACTATTCGTACTCAGATCTCCACTTCCGAGTTCATGTAGATGTGTGGGCTTAGACGGCGTGTTTTCCCTTCTCTCCGGACTCTTTCGCTTTGTTCTCTCCTACTCCCTTTGTCTCTTCGGTCGTCTTTTGGCTCCTTAATAGAATAGAATATTTTTTGGTGCTAGCTGGCGTCGAACGAATGAAAGCGGGGGGAAAGGCCCTACGGGGACGCGAAAATAGGGCACATGAGACAGCAAAAATGACCAGGTAAATACCAACTAAGGCTTTGGCTTTTCTCGGTTCGAAGTGTCGTATTGGATACTTGACTGAGTGGAATTCATTCCACGTTGGATCTCGCTGAAGATCTTCGCTGGCGTCTAATGAACTTTTCCTCAACACCATCATCACTCGACGCCATCGTCATGCAACCTCTCGAAGCTCTCGCATACGATTCACGCCTTTCAACTTTGGGGATGTACCCCGCGCACGCACCGGATGAATACCTAGCGATGGATTCGGCGGGCTGAAGACGAGTAGCTGGCAGTCGTGCACCAAGGATGACACCACATCGTCCACCGATCTCGCCCTATTTAGTACCTGCGAATCTGCGTCCGCCTTTAGGGCGCGGGTATGGGTGGATGAACGAGGACCAGTCGAGGTGCGTTCTCAAACACTCTGATTCTCGCACTGAATGGGGTTTAGTCTTTCATGAGTGGATGTCGGAGGAAGAGGAGGGCCTTGATCGGGCGTTCTCCTGCCATCATGAAACGTTGCTGGATGTATCGTCTACACTCAAGTCCTATCCGGTACTATGTAGTCGCCTTTTCTCTGAACGGAAGCGGATGGTTCAGGATGTAGAGCTGCGAGGGGGCGACTGTGTTAGATAGTCGCAGGTGCGTAGTTTCATGGTCATTTTCGCTGCAACGGTCCTCACACTCCATCCAGCTGTTGTACGAGTGGTAGTCCCTGATCGAGCATGTGACTATGTCGCGAAAAAATAACCAGTGGCTACTCTAATTTTGTCTACATGCGAGAAGGTTGGAAGACGGTACAGACATCGGTTCTCTAGCAGCCACTCATGGAGAAGCGCAAACCCGAGGTTAATCAAGATCGGGATTTACGATCACCGGTGTGGTGTTCGCACCTCTGCACATACAACTCCAACTTCGCATATACCCTCCGCCATGATTCCCTACGCCGGAGGACGATGCAGAGACGAAAAGAGCGCGATTGTTCACCTCAGGCTCTCACGCTGCTTTTACCAGCCACCCCCTGAGCCTATGTTCTGTAGTCATTGACCACCGAGCAAAACGGAGCGCCTCAGAACTATTCAACCCAAGAGCTTTCAATCAATACTCGTTTAGTGGTAAGACTCGCTCTCGTCAGGGAACATCATGCTAACGACCCCTCTCACTCGTGACTTGTCTCATAGGCAAGCACTGTCTTGTCCCCACACGAAGTTATCTCAACAGGCCCTACCCCACTCACGGACAAGCCATACTCTTGCGACCTCTCTGTACGTCTTGGGAATAGATTTCCAGTGAGTCGTTGAAACAAAATGTCCACACTTTCGCCGTTCTGACGACGCCAATCACGGTGAAGGGTCTCTTTGGCGATGTTCGGTATACCTGCATCAAGAACCTTTCAGAAGTAGACAGCTCCGGCGCCACGGCGCATCTTTCGAGGCCGTGCATTCGATAGTGGTCCTGTGCGGTGTCTTCCCGACTTTGACGGTGGGGCTGTGACTAACACTTCTATCATGCCAGCGCTGGTTCTATCTGATGAAGGGCAAGTTGACACGCGACCGTCTTCAAGAGCATAGCCCACTCGGTTCATTCTTAGCTTCCTGTGCGACCTCTCTTGTACAGAGAAGACGGCAAAACTGGTGGAATTCAAGTTCAGCACCAGGAAGCCAATCACTGCCCGCGTTCTGTGCTCGCACTGCAGGTGCTGCCACGGTACAGCAGCACAGAACGTGGCGCTTGGTGAATATAGCTTCTCGTGAAATCTAGGTCCTAGTGTTCGCACGGTCTCGCTGTTATACGCGCAAGCTCCTACCAATTTGCATCGTCGTCCCCCCTCCATCAGAACTCAACGTCTCCTCTTCCCGCTCGCTGTCGTCTCTGCTACCCCCGAACTCAAGTTCTGTCATGTACCCTCACCACACGTCAGACTCAGCGATCGGGGGATTGCCCGTCGAGATTTGGGACTACATAATCGACCTCATCGCCGAAGATGCATCTGGCTGGGCGAACGGAGGATACATCCCGCGCTGCATGCTAGTATGCAAGACGTGGGTGCGTCGGTGCAGGTTCCACACCTCTCCATTCGAAAGAGTCATGATTTGCTCTGCTGAAGAGCTGGAGTTGTATGCCGTCCTCCTGCGCACTTCGCCTCGCCGGGCTCGCAGTGTCAAATTCCTAATAATAGACCCAGAGGAGGTGGCGGACTGTCGATGGGTGACGCTGGTGCCTGTCCGCCTCCCCAGACTTCGGAATCTGAAAAAGCTCACACTGTCCAACATCGACTTCGAGCAGCAGGATACACTTTTCTCACAATTTTACTCGTCGTTTCGTTGTCCCGAATGGCGTATTGAAGGTGCATGTGGCGGACAGTGGCCACGAATCATGGCCATCAATCTCGGACGTGTCTATATCGTCACGGGCTTGTATCGCGACCATCTGCGCGGGGAGACTCAAAGAGCGTCTGCATTGGGAGGTCGCTTCAAGATACGGTCGCAGACGATGAAGTCGCTGACGATTAAGGCAGCATGGGAGGAGCTTGTCCCGATCTCTCGTTGGTACATTCACGTCCCAACATTGCAGAAGCTCAAGATCGACCTGACGCGTTCAGACGCGATCATCCGCGGACATGACCGGCGCCTATGGACGGATGTTGTTGGCCTGTTCCAAGTCCCCACTCTCCCCTCTCTCAGAAAAGTCACTGTCAATCTCTATTACCTTGCGGGTCGTTGTTTTGCCAGATTTAACCTGTCCCGAGGTGAGTTGTTTTCCGATCTCCGTTCCCAGTTTACTGACGTCATCAGCGGACAACTCCCTGAACATCGAGACGGACAGGGAGAAGGGTTACGCATACACCATCGGGATGCTACCCTTGTTTGCTTCTTTTCGTCCTCGCGTGGTCACTCTTACTAGGCCCCAACTCCTGACCACTGCTGAAGGCCGCAGCGTGGACAGGATTCTCTCCGGTTTTAGAACCCCCATCAAATGCGCATTTGGGGCTCATGACTGGGATCCCCTCAGTGCTACGCGGTGCGGTCTTGAGACCTGGTATGCCCTCCTCCCACGGTGTGCGCAAAAGGGTGTCCTGAGCAGAGAATGCGGTTGGAATCCGGAAGAGTGTCACTTCCATTACAAGTGAGTTCGCCCCGCCGTGATGTCGTCTCAATCCCTGAACGAGAATATGTAACAGGTTGAAGGTCAGCGAAACCTATCGCACCCTACCCCTCAGAGAGAAGGTCCTGGTCGGGTTTCCACCAGGAATGCGAGGCGACATCTGGGCTGAGTTATCTGGTTTTACATTCCATACCCCCTGGTTAACAGATGTATGCGAGGGACTTCAAAGCATGGCGCTCGTAGAGGCATGCGAATCAGCAACCATTCAAGCAGACGTTGCTGTCTTCAAGAAGACACATCCTAGGGTCAAAAAAGCCTTAGTGTCCCGCGTTGTGGCTATATACCTCACTGCTACCGCAGACGTCAAATATTCTTCGGGTGCGTTCTTCTCCTTTTTTGGACTGTATTGATCTTGCATTTGTAGAACTCCTTGATGTCGCCGGCTTTATGTGTCTGTATAGGGACTTCCACGGCATTTCAAATGCAGAACATAGCTTTGCGGTATTTCATTGGCTCACCCAAATCCATATCCGTCCATACTTGTGTGGCGGCGACTCCCAGATCGAGCGAGACGCAGCTCAGATAAAGACATCCCTCCAATCAAACGACCCCAATTTGGCAAAAGTCCTCTTCGTCGATCTGTCGATCTGTCCACTCGCACTCTGCCGTGCGTGGATTCCTAGGGCTTTCGTCAATGTCCTACCCGACGACAATGTTGCTCGCGTCTGGGATATTCTCTTCAGTGGAGGTACATTTTAACCATTGTTCCTACGTACTACAGCAATAATTCTTTTTCGTCACTAGGGGTGGCTGTCCTTCTTCAGACCGCGTTGGCCATCATTAATCTATGCAAGTCATCCCTTATCACCACTACCTCCCAGTCCACTGCGATGGACATTCTTCTCAAACCTCCTCTGTCCCTCCTACCTCCTCTATCGGAGAAATTTCTCAACGTAGTTCTATCAGTGGAGCTGTCGCCTCTCAGCATGGATACGCGGTCTTGTCCAAGCTGCCCTTATCCACATCTCTCCCCCTGTTTGCATGTCACGGCAATGTGAAACGGCAACTACCAGATCGTATTTGCGAACACCCTCTGGCATCGCGCTTGGGCGGATTGATTAGGCAGCAAGATCAACGACAAGATTCCCGCTTATTACAGACAGATGGTGGATGGAGTCGTCGACATAACTTTGCTGCCGGACCTGGATGAGAGTTACGGTATCCAGCGAGGTCTTTAGAGATTCAATCAGACTTACCTCTCTATTTGTTCCCACCCTTTTCCAACCCACTCAAGCGTTAGCTCTGTTTTCACAACGACGTCGACGATTATTCGAACATCTCCGTCTTCGTCTCCTCTCGCTCATCACTTACTCCTGTTCACGGCTCTCGTTATTTAATATCTCTCCTGTTTCCCCCCGTCATAAGACTCTCATTTATATCATCCTGGTCTTTTTCTTTCTTGCTTCGCGTTGACATGGCCATTTCATTATCCTGCTACCACCCTTTAAATTTACCACCAAGAACGTACGTCACATGGTTGTGGGCGCTGGAGTGTAATGATATCGAGAAATAGGATCGAATGCAGAATCAGTAGAGACATAGAGAACGCGGGCAACGCCGTGAAACGGACTCTTTCAAAACTGAGTTTGTGTTCATGGGTGGGCGTACGAGTCTTGGAGGAAACGGGAGCCATCCATACGTATCAAAGCCTCCTGCTTCAGACGAGAGAACGAGTGTGGACTCGGAGTTGCCTCGGGAATATGGGTTCAACTGAATCATTTGTTTGAGCGTCTACAGGCTTTCTTCCTACCACCATCAACGTCGCTGGCAGCGGTCGTCACACTCGAGACTCGCTCGGTGGTTGCCGTTTATCCGCGTGGGAGATTGGTCGGAGAACGCAGAGTTTGGAGTTGCGAGCAGTGGGACGGTCTGGGGATATTGTGTCAGACCCTCCGAGCTACAGATGTGTTCCTCGAGTCCTCATACTCACTGAGGTCGGGACATCTCTTTCACGATCACACTGGTAAAATTTTCTTGTAAGTTCCGTTGCGCAGACTAGATAAATCAAATTTTTCTCACTCGCGATGGTAGGGGCAGTTATCCACGCTGCACAAACGAGGCAAAATGTCTCTCTCGGCGCATTTCGGGAGTAAACGGCGAGCAACATCCATTATGCAGCGTTTGAGTTGAATGAGCCCTGTATTGACCGTTTTATCGTAGTTGAACTTGATCCTTACGGTATGCAGAGATATGAAGCGTTGCGGGTTGGATAGTACTGAGTCAACAAGCGACCAGTGCCAGCGACCTGAGTCAAAGATTCCTCGGTCTCCGTCGAAGCACAAATCGACTATGTGGGGGTCGCACGGCGCAATACAGGACAGAACGCTGGTGGCATATTCCGCCCAGCCATGGCAAGTCAACCGAAGCTGGCGAGTCTCCGGATACGCAGCACCGTCTTCCGCTTCCTGATCGTCGCTCCTGGTATCGCCGGTGATGTCTCTGGTAGAGTCTACGCGCCTAGGTCAGGAGAAGGCTACAGATGATGACGCGTGTGACGAACCTTTCAGCGTTTTTGTGAGTACGACCGAGAGATCGTCATCGCCGAAGAATCTGAAAAGATCGACTGTGGACAGCAAGGGTACCGGATGGCGAGAATCTCCAGGATGGAAGATTCGGCCTATGCTGGCCCACACAAGCCTGTCTTTAGGCGTCAAAACGTCCAAGGATTCGCTCTTCATCCAAATTTCGAGGGTTTTGAGCAGAGGGGCATTGAAGCGCCACGTAGGGAACATCGCCGCGAGTTCTTCCCAAGAAAGTTGAAGTTTGAGCTCCTGAACAGTTCGCGATTTGAGAATGAAAGGTCCAATAGCCTGGATATAGTGAAGGTCGGGCTTGTAGTAACGACGCGAGTCATAGTCATGGGTGATGATGGAGATGTTCGGCGTGCGAACGGCGTTGATGAGATTGGTGAGCTGTGACCACAGTTCGCATCTCGGATACTGGACCAGTAGACAACCAGGTCGGAGGATGGAGAAGTGTTTGGAAAGACCGTAATGATACTGACTGAGATTGGGGTCGTAGAGGTGGAGTAAACTGAGATTGGGAAGCGTGGAAAGAAGTAAGGGAGCTGTCGCGAACCAGCCCGTATCTTCGGACGAGGAGAAGAGTCCGAGCCGAATGACTCTTAAAGGTAAGATGGGAGAGGATCGCACATATGAGGTGAACGAGGTAAGGTCCTGCGATGTGTAGAGTGTGGGTTGTAGTCGGAGGTGGAATCGACATCGGGGAAGCCATGAACGGCAGACCAGAGACAGGGCTTGAAAGTCACCCTCGAGCAGCTGAATATGTGTGTGGTTTTCTGTAAGCATAACGAGATCAATGACATATTCCCATATTTCAATCGGCAGCCCTCCCAGTCCATCCGACGCTTGACCAGATTGCATAGCTGACGGTGAGTACTGTCAATGAGCAGTGGGAAAAAGCTAATTGCTGTTCGTATTGTCCGGGTGATCTAAGGGTGAGTTGTTTTGATGATTGTCGAAAGTTGACCGAGAGATAAACAGAATCTCACGAGCCTGAAGCAGAGACAAGCGTCTGATGACCCGATTCTGTCAGATACAACTTAACTTAAAAATTGTCGTCCGTAAAAACGAGATATTCAGGATCTGTATAAAGAGAACACAATAACGCAGAACGCTTCAAGATGCTAAGTACTTACTACTCCAGCAGTGAATGCATGGTCTTCATGGTTGACAGCATTGAATGGTCGTTGTCAGACGGAGAGCTCTCGCAAGATAACGTCGAAGAGCAGAACAGAGCGTGGATCATTTTGACATAGGGTTCTTAGCAGAGTCATCCCGAGAGACGTTGGAAGAGGGAGGATACGGACACCAAACACTGTGTTGACCAAGCCTAGTAACATACGTTCTCCACGTGGCAGGATCAAACGCGATTGGCGCCCGAGATTCCCATCGCCGACGTCGACCAACTCATTCCGTCTTCTTCACTACAGAATTCAGGGACTGAGCTATTGGCGCAGTGGAAAGATATGTCCTCGCATTGAACTTTCATTGTGAGTGTTTTGTTTTGCATGGATAACTGGCCCCGCTGGTGGGAAGGGCAGTCTTTTGCCACGACTCAGAATGTTGCTTGGACAGCGCCGTTCAACCTCGCTCAGCTCCCCGTCGAGCTTTGGGAGATCGTCATTGATGCTGTGGCGTCAGATCCTCACTTGAATCGGTCCTTGCGAGACTGCTCACTTGTGTGCCGTTCTTGGGTCACCCGATGCCGCTATCACCTCTGCAGGCGCGTGGTGCTCGCCTCCAGCGACTCCCTCACCTTCTTCGCCCAGTTCATCAAATCATCCCCTGATTTCCCGGGTCGAGTCGAGCAGATTCGCGTTGACGGAAGTTTTGACAACCCCACATCATGGATCTCGCATTTCCCGGTTTCCCTACCAAGGATGCCCAATCTCAATTGCGTCGTCTTCACGTCCATAGATCTCACCGAACAGAACGTTCATTTCTGGAGGTTCCTCACTCTACTGCCGTGCAGGACGCTGAAAATTCAAGGTGTCTTGTATTCCCAACATCCTCAGATCTCGCGACTAGTCTCAGCTATTCAACCGCGGACGTTCACCCTAGGAGGGGCAGAACCTGTGGGGCATGCTTCGCATCCCCCTCAGCACCATGCGCGCACATGTGGGAAAAGATTCCAAGATCTACACACCATCGCCGTAGGATTCAAAGACTGGGAAAAGTCAGTCGCGTTCATGCAAGGGTGGATCTACTTCGGCCCCCTCCTGCGATCCATCCAGATCCTTGTTGGGAAAGATGTCCACCAATGGCTGCCGCCGTTCCAGGGCGAAACAATTTCGGTGGCGACCTTCACGTCGGGTTTGTGGCCCATAATCACGCGCATCTTCCAACCACCATGTCGTTTGGACGAGGCCCTTTCGGTCTCTGTACGGACAACATTTGCCGCTTTCATTCTGCGTAGATCTGAACCACGTTCGGATCGTTCTCCGCCAATAGCAAAACGATTAGAGCAGGATCTATGCGTCGAATTCAACAAGTTCAGCCTTCATTCTCATGTCGTACCCGTTATCGCCATCCTTTCCGTCTGCACCTTCGACTCCGTCACTCTCAAACTCTCCCCTATCGACTGGAGAAAATTGGACAAGGAGATATGGAAGCTGATCGACGTCCAACTCTCTGGCGCTCATTTTCCCGTGCTGAACTTGGTCATGATAGAAAACGCCAACGCAGTTTCGGGTCAGCTTTTGGATGACGGCGAGCCTCCGTTGTCAGATACCGATACTCGGTGCTCGAAAGACATTTTCTCGGAGGCTTTTCCGGAGTGTGTTGCAAAGGGTATCTTGCGCTCTGCTTGCAGCGAATGGGCGCATTGTCGGGATCACGCTGTTCCCCCCTATCCTTCGGTGAGTGTCGACGACCATCCGCTACAATGACGAGGCCAAGGCTCTGACACTTAGGCCCTTATCTAGATATACTAACACATCACTGCCAATGAATTTCTTGCTCGCTTTCCTCCATCCTCAGCTGAACCTTGCTCTCTCCTCTTTTTCGTTCTCACCATTCGTAAAACTCGCAATGTGTTGAATGAACTTGAATCGCTGTCTTCTTGCTTTCCCTTGTTCACGGTTTTATCGTAAAGTACAGCTTGAGATTTCCATATCTGTCGTTGCTCTCGGTTTCATTGTATACTCATTGTTAGTATAAACTTTCTTACTGTACTGTATGTTACGAACTGTCTGTTGAAGTGTGCATTGAGCCTCAGCCAATCCGGGTCAAATCCGAGTCGGGAAGTTTTTTTGAGGTCGTTGCCAAACATGGCCACACATCTGCACCTGGTCCTTTTCGATTTTTCGACCGTCGCCGACCCTACTCGACCACCATCTACCTATTACCCAACGTATGTCTTTACTCTGTCGGGTGACTTGAATGTCTGAAACAACTTTCTGAAAACACGGAATATGCATGCCATGGTCAGGAGGAACCGGAGGGGAGATGGTGTGTGGAGGTGCGGCCGCCGCAAAAACCGGTGGTTGTAGGTGTGTGCTCATACACTGTCTTATGACTGGCCTTCTCATCCATTTTTTCAGCACTTTCGACTGTACCCCAGGCGATGACATCACTGTTTCCTTCCACAGGAGATTCCATTTCCGGCGGACCTTCCCCTCACATCCGTTCGTCTTCACAGAGATGTCGCCCCAAGCAGCTTTTGTTGGGCACAAATCTCTGGTAAATTTCTTCAATGAATCAACACAAAGTACAGGATATCACGGTATCTATTCGTGTACACATCACAATCCAACGCAGCGGTACCCGTGATGGCACTGTGAGAGTTGTTCTGGAGACCGCGCGTTGTCACTTTGCGTTTCGTGAGTTGTCTGATCCTAGTCTGTCGGTATTCGTGAAACTGACCGCTGTAGGAAGTACAACAGATCACAACCGAGTGCCTGAATGCGTACGGAACCGGATACACTGCGTGCGCCAGGTAATCCTCGGTCGTTCTTGAGCAATCTTAGCGTTTCCTGATTGCGTCTTTCTCTAGACTGCTCGCGCGAGTTGGTTTCGTTCAGCTATATACTCGAGATCTTTTCTTAGGCGTAACAGCTGATACGCTATTATTGGTCTCATTTTGGCCTTGGGACTTCCCGAAGAGTAAAAGTATCTTCTCCACTGCGATCGTGTTTCCCATGCGGCTCCGGACGAAATCGGGCGCGAATCGTCCTGATTTTCCGTGTCCATCATTGGTTCTATAAATAGAACTACCTGGCGGCGTGGGCGACATTTGCGGTGAGCCCAGGCTTCATTCTGATGGATCCGAGTTCATGCGATTGACCGTGGTTCTCACAGGTACAGCTGGTGCCTGATGAGGAAACAGTCGCCCACCAGCTACCGCCAACGCCAGTTACCTTTCGAGACGTGATCAGGCGGATTTGACCCTCGACTAGGGAAGCTCACAGGCCGGTACCGAAACCTGGGGGGTGGTTCCTACGGATTGAATGAAAGGCTTAAATCATCTTTGGCGCGGTCCCGTACCCGGTGTGATTGACCGGTCTGACACGCAAGGAGACATCAGGTCAGTCCCACCGCCGTTGTGTCGGGCGGCGTCAATCCGCTCACCTCCTCGCAGGCCTGTTGTGTTTTCTTCAATATCCCCTCACCATAAGTCTTGTCGGCACGGATATCACGTCGGGCCAATGCGAGACTTATCCCACGAGACACCGGTCCAAACGGTTGCTGTGGAAAAGACATGACTGGAATGTCGTTTTCGACAACCTGAAGCCTCCTTTCTCTTTGTTTCAAACATGGAGGACACATCAAAACGTCTCCCAGTGTCTTAACCAAACACCCGCTCTTTCGGTGGTCGACTCCCGCGTTCACGAATAGAATCGTCGTGATTGGCCTGCGTTTGTTTTGGCCGGAGAGCCCACACCGTTCAACTGGGACTCGCAGTGTCAAGGACGACAATGCCCACCTTTGTCCATCGCCCACCTTAAAACGTATATAAGGGGTCCGCAGATACCTCGGTGAACCTCAGAACACTCAGTTGCTTCTTCATCTCTCGGATCATCAGACCGCAATGGCCTTCAAGTCTCTCGCAGCTCTTCTCGCCGTCGTCGCCACCTTCCAGGTATCGAATGGTATGTCAATCAGCCAATCAGACATTATCGATGACCCACGCCGCACTCCACAGCCGCTTTGACAAAGCGTGTTGCCTGTCCCGATGGCGTGAACACGGCGACGAACGCTGCTTGCTGCAGCTTGTTCGCCGTCCGCGATGACATCCAAAAGAACCTCTTCAACGGCGGTCAGTGCAACGCAGAGGCCCACGAGGCACTCCGTCTCACCTTCCACGATGCTATCGCTATCAGTAACAAGGCGTAAGCTTTGATATACAACTGAATTCTGCATATATTCACTAACGAGCGCCGTTCTCCCATCGACAGTGGAAACGTGGGTGGAGCAGATGGCTCTATCATGCTTTTCAGCGAGACTGAGACCGCATTCCACGCTAACATCGGTCTGGACGAGGTTGTTGCCATTCAAAAGCCCTTCGTCGCCAAGCACAACATCACCGCTTCCGACTTGTAAGTCGTTCTCGCCAAAGTACGCTTGAATTGTATTCAATACGTGAACCATCGTAGCATTCAATTCGCCGGTGCTGTCGCGGTGAGCAACTGCCCAGGTGCTCCCCGTCTCCCCTTCTTCCTTGGCCGTAAGGTCGCAACTGGACCTTCTCCGGACGGTCTCGTTCCAGAGCCTTTCCACCCAGTAGAGCAGATCTTGGACCGCTTTGCTGACGCTGGTCCCGAGGGCTTCGTCGACGTCGAGGTTGTCTGGGCTCTTTCCGCGTACGTTCCCTGAAAAATCTCCATCAATACCACAATTGACCCTACTCTTTTCAGACATACCATCGCCGCTGCAAACGATGTTGATCCATCCAAGCCCGGTGTGCCTTTCGACTCCACCCCTTCGGTCTTCGACACACAGTTCTTCTTGGAGACCCAGCTCCGCGGTACCACATTTGTTGGCACTGGCGGTCACCAAGGTGAAGTTGAATCCGCGGTGAAGGGCGTCATGCGTCTCCAGTCGGACCATCTTGTAAGTCTTTCTTCTCCCCAATGTCACCACGGCTGATCTCTCCCTTCCTTACGATAGCTTGCTCGTGACACTAGGACCAACTGCGAGTGGCAATCCTTCGTCAACAACCACGATAAGCTCCACGATCGCTTCATCGACGCCTGGCTCAAGATCTCTCTCCTCGGAAACGACCAGAACACGATGATTGACTGCTCCGAAGTCATCCCTGTTCCCGCCACCATCAACGATGTCGCCAAGTTCCCACCCTCCCTCACCAACAACAACGTTGAGCAGGCTGTGTGTATTTTTCTTACCCATCATCTTATAACGAAAGCTAACCGGTCCTTTATAGTGCGCCGACACTCCCTTCCCCACTCTTGGCACCCAGCCCGGTGCTGCTACCGCTGTTCCCCCCGTCAAGAGGAACTTGAAGGCCTAAGTGATAATGACACCTCTAGACGAAGACACATGCCACGTGCACAAATCTTTTGGTACCAATAGTTCATGGCGTAGATGCGAGTTGTATAAGAATGGGCGTAGAAGTTGAGGTGGTGGTTGTATCATTGTCAATTACATAGTCTTAGCCGGCTCTTGACAATCTCATACTCTTATATGTTTTCGAGATGGCTGAGAGTGGGATTCAAAAGCAACGGCAGTACGGTAGATGTGCAAAAGAAACGCAGTACGCAGGGCAAAGTGAGAGGTAAGCAATTCAAACGAAGGCAAGGACGAGTAGAAAGACATGTAGTCTCGGCTTTGGGAGGGCGACAATAATACCAAAGCACAAACTCTGACCGAAGAGAAACTAACGAAGAGTACACAGCGATGATGAAAGCGATGGATACTGAGAAGACGACAACACTTTGTGAAAACACGATAAACGTCGAGAGCAAAGCGAAAACAATGACGAAAACTGAAACGGGAATTTGCGTCATGAGGAAATGATGTTTGGAGTCCGATAAATCTGTGTTTATAGGGCCCAGGGATATCAAGTAGGTCAGACATTGAACGGAAAAATTCAGAGTGGAAGGAGCTTACAACGATGCCGCGAGTCCTAGGTACTATGTAGGGATAGAAGAGATCTCGCCCCCTTAGAGTGGCAGAGTCTCTGCGTCAACGAACGAGTTCCGAACGATTTTAACCATCGCAGCTATGGAAGGTAGCGGGCGTGCCATACATAGTCACAAGCTGTATTAGTATCATCCAGGATTGCTTTATCAACGGGCGTACCTTTCACGATTGATGAATGGTACAACCCCATTCAAGACAGTCTGAATGTAGAATTCCACGAGCAGTGCATTTAGGGAGGGCTATAGATTGCAGCTCCTTCGGGCACTGTGATGAATCTATAGGGCGCATTCGTTGGTCTGGCTTGAGCTCCACGGAAATGTTGGTAGCGCGAGGCTTTGATAACACTGCATCTAGAGATTGCCAAAGGTGTGCATTGCTCCAGATGTTGTATGAAAAAATCAACACGACGGTGTCGAAGTCATTGATGAAACGGGTGATCACCAGTACAGCAATGTCCGAGGAATTGTAGGAGAGCTGCACCTCCAGAGTGTTGTGCGTGACAAGCTTTGAGGGAGATTCAGCTTCGGGCTGATGAGGGTCCCGGGGAGAAACAGAACGTGTCGATGATCCAATTAGAGCTCTTGAGAGGTGGAATAATACGGAATTTAGTTGTACTTCGACTGAAATTGGCCGTTGTGCGTCCTCGACTGGTTGGCAGGGCGGTCGAAACATGTGCCCAATGCTGTCACACATATCTGCCACGTCGGCACGATCAGGGATCCTGTCAGTAAGTCGAAATTTAATGGAAGAGAGATGCGGTCCAGACATTGACCATACTCGGAAGAACACAACGGCATCCTCCCAGTATTGTAGAGTCACATCAACACTTTTGAGCCGCTTGAAGGTCGTACACGAGGAAAAGCGGGTCGCCAAAGGTTCCTGGGCACATTGACCGAGTAACGGGGACAACTCGAGTTTCTGCGGTTGTATCGCAGAGACGAGCCGTGCAATCTGGGGCGGATAGGAACACACGAGACCGTCAAGATCAAGCTCATCGCAGTGGAAGAGTGTATAGTTTCTCCAAAAAATGACGTTCTGTTGATCCAGATCGACGCAGTCCAAGTGGAGCCGCTGCAGATTGTGCAACCGTGGCAGAAGGACGGGGACAAATGAGACCCAAGTTTGGTTCCATTGTCCGCTACCAAACGTAAAATCTTCCATGGGAGGCCCAATGCGGAGCTTCAGAACACGAGAGGGTAGATCATTGAACGATTTGATGTACCGCGCAAATGAGACGAGAGAATCGTACGACGTGATGTTGACTATCCTGCAGAGATGGAAGCGGCACCGAGGAACCCATGCCTTTGATACTAGAGCACAGGCACGAAGCGTGACCTTCATGTGATATTCCTCAAAATCATTGCTACTGATGGCGATGGCATCGATGATATATTCACAGATCTCGATGGGTAGCCGAGGAAATCCATGGTGAAGGCCTGCCCACGTCGGATTGGTTTCTCCTTCCAATGTAACAGAGGTACTCGCGCCGTGCCTTTCTGGAGCAATGTAGCTGCCACCGTGCATCTTGGCTCAGCCTATTGGCCTCAAAGGGCTTCAAAAGGACGTAGGTAAGACACAAGCATGTCTAACTTGAAAGCGGTCATAAGTAAGACATTACCAACCTTGTCGCAGGCTCGTGGAGCGTCACCCGCAGGTACTCTGTCAACTCTGGATGTATCTAATCGCTATGATAAATGAGCAACCTTGAAAGGATCCAGATAGCGTTCAAACTACACATACCTCATTTGCGTGCCAGTGGAAGCAAGAGAGAAAACTGCTTCGGTCCCTTCGGGGCGCTCATGATGACGCCACGTGAGATTTCTCCTGTTCGTCCGAGACAGAGACGCTCAGGCTCGAGTTTCCGAGATGGACGTCGCAAGTCACACTGCTCAAGAAACGTTCAATGCATCAAGCAATGAGGTCACTGGCGAGAATTTGAGCATCAACATTTTCTATAGCGAGCGAGAGGAATAACAAAGCCAAGATGGGTGCGTGCATCAGAGGTCATACAATCAGCAAAGACCGACTCGGAGTTAAAACGGTATACAATGTCAACGAAAGCGAGGACTTGGAGACGAAAGCGATTTGTGATAGCAAAGACAAATTGAGGAGATAACGTTCGATAATGTTTGACCCATGGTCTGTTCCAGCAAAATGGCGAGAGCAACGAATGTGTGAATGAATGATTTACATGGAGCCGGATCTAATTACCCCAGCTGGACTCGCGCTGCTGTGGGTTGAGGCATATCAGTCATTGAGCAAAAAGAAAGTGAAAGAAGCTCACGATAACGCAGCGGTACATGTGTAAGTACCGATCTGGGCGTGAAATGACGATAGTTGTTGTGACTATGTACTAAGATCGTCGCTGTTGTGGTCAACCTGGAACCAACGTGGCAGTCTAAGTATCAAGGTGTATCTTGCGCATAATCAATTGACCAAATGGGCTCACCTTGACCTGCTGATGAATATCGCAAGACCATTCAAGGCAGTCAGCGTGCAAGATACCGCGCGCGGCACATCGCGGAAGTGCCGCTGATTGCAAGTCCTTCGGACATCGTGATGAACGATGCGCAGGCTTATCAATAGGTTTGAGTTCCACAGAAATAGCGACCCCCGGGCGAGGCTTTGATAAGACAACATCTAGTTGTTTCCAGAGAGACGGATGCATCCAGACTTCGGCGGGGAACTTGAACTCAAAGTTGTCGAAGGCGACAAGGAGAAGACGGGTGATCGCTGGTATTAAAATGCTCGACTTATTGAAGTCAGAGCTGGATCGAAGTGTGACCCCGAGAGTGCTGTGTGTCACGGATTTTGGCGACAAATTGACACCAGGCTGGTTGGTATTTTCGGGGGGGATGGTATGGGACGAATCAACCAGAACTTTCAAAAGGTGGAACAAAATACGACTTGCCTCTACGGAGACTGACATGGGGCGCTGGGTGTCCTCAAGTGGCTGACAAGGCGGTTGAAACATGTGTATCACGTTATCCCACATGTTTTCCACATCTGCAGGGTCAGGGGAGTCGTCTTCTAAACCGACAACATTAATAGAAGAGAGACGTGGTCCGGACATTGTCCATGATTGGAAGAACATGAGGGCATCATCCCAGTCCCACAGGGCCACAAAGACATCTTCGAGTCGTTTAAATCTCTTGCAAGATTGAAGACGGCTTGCCGCGGAATCGTCGATGGTAGAACGGAAAATTGGACTCGTCAATCGGAGCGACTTTGGTTGTATCGCCGAGATGAGCCGAGCGACCTGTGCTGGACGCGAATACTGGACCCCATCAAGCTCGAGAATATCGCAGGAAAAGAGCGTAAAGCTTCTCCAAAGCATGACATTTTGGTCATCCAGGTCCACGGACTCCATATGGAGCTTCTGCAAATTATGCAACCGAGGCAGACGAATGGGGACGAGGGAAACCCAGGAGTGATCCCACGTATTCCTGTCGAAGGTCACGTCTGTGGGAGGTCCAATACGAAGCATCATAACACGAGAGGGAAGGTCGCGGAAAGACCTGATATATCGCGCAAAGGAAGCCAGAGCATCGCCAGACATGATGTTGACAGACCTGCAAAGATGAAAGCGGCATCGGGGAACCCACGCCCTGCACACAAGGGAGCAGGAGCGGAGGGTAGCGGCAATGGGACCGTTGTACGCGTAATCACCAGGGACGATAGCGTCGATGATGTATTCACAAATCTCAACGGGCAGCTGAGGAAAATCGCTATGAGGACCAGCCCAGGTTGCGGCCTTTTCCCCTGCTAATGATCGAGCGGGGCGCGTACCGTGCTGTCGGGGGTCAACACGGTCGTCGTAGTCCATCAACGCGCGGGCTCATGGGCCGAAAAAGGGCTGACAGTGAAAGAGGCCATGTAAACAAGAACACATCTCCAAACGTGATTGTCGAATTGTCACAACCAACCTTGTCGCAGCGCGCCTATTACAGAGAACCTGGTGTCTCCTGAGATGCGCCTACCCATGCATGAAGTTAGTGCAAGCACGTCGGCATGTACGATACAATACACACCTCTTTCGCTGGCGGCAGAAACACAAAAGACTCCATCGGAGCGCCGAATAGAACCATCCCCCCGCACTGCCACGTGGCGAGCGCTTGTGGACAAGCCACGCCGAGCCTGACTCGGAGCTGTTGTTGATTGTCCCCATGTTCTCCCCCATCTCCAATAAAATCCGTCTCTGTCATGATCATGACTTCAATCCATGTTGAGAGTAAACCGAAATACGAGAACTTCTGCCAATGTCAACGTTTCTACGGCCCAATTTGAACACTAGAAAATTCAACTCCAAGCTGTGGCGTTTGTCGCGGAGCCATGTAAGTTACGCCTCTTTCTCCCGAGTTACCAACCTGAGCTGCTAGTATATCCCGGTGTAGGCACAATGCGTGATGCCCTTAATTTTCTAAACGTTTGCTTTGTTGACCAGGAGCGAAAGCTATGACCAACAACATAGGACGTTTGAACCGATGCAAGCCCACCTCAAACTTCTCCCATAGACCCAGTATACCGAGTAACCTGCAGATACGACTGTTTGCTGGCTGTCGGCGCGTTTTCTTCTTTCGCTGCCTGTTAAAGGAGAACATTGAATAATCAGCCCTGACATTTCGGGCGAGTTCACGGCTGGCAAGTTCACTTCATTCGACACGAATGGCAGTATCTATCGTCCACTGATAGTTTCATTATCAGGTTTCAATGGGTATAATGACTATAGCTCACGTGAGTCGTGTGTCGCTTTTTTAAGCAGAATTCGTCTGTCTTTTTCAGTGCAACCAGTTTATCTTTCATGACGTTGTAGCCGATGACGAAGACCTCCTACTCACCGAAGAAGACGACGCAAGTACATTGCGCGCACAGCGTGCAAGCGCTCTTTTCCAGTTTTTGTCAAATCAACCTTTCGATCCTTCGCGATCAGAACAGCGCCGCTCTCAACCAGCCTTATGCACGAACGAATAATGGACATTATCAAGAATTGTATCACCGTAATTTCCAACAACAATCACCCCGTGATTGGACAATGCTACGGTGTCGATACTGGCCACGTGTCATCGATACACGATGCTTAGTTGACCGTCTTCTTTTCTGACTGTGGCCGCGGTGTCCAAGACCACTCTTCACCCCAGTAATGGTGAACTGACTCTACGTATGGAGGAGCCTGAAACGCCATGGGCACCTCCTTACGGCCTCCCACGTCTACCTGTGGAGGTCTGGGAGAGGGTCATTGATCACCTAGCAGATGATGCCCCCTCCCGCATTAGAAGCAGTCTCATCGCTTGCTCGCTCGTCTGCCGCTTCTGGGTCTCCAGGAGCCGCTATCACTTATGCACTCACGACATTAACCTCAGGTCCAACCAATCCCTTCTTTCGTTCGAACAATATCTCAAATCATCACGAGAGCTTCCACCTCGCATATTCAGACTCATCATCAGCACGAAACCTGGCGATGACCAGTCCTGGGTGTCGTCTGCTCCCATTCGCCTTCCGAAGCTGCCCAATTTGAACCATCTTGTTCTGGACTGCATTGACCTGTCTCTTCAGAACGTTCATTTTTGGAGAAATTTCACCCTCTTCGCCTGTCAATACTTGGAGTTGATCGGAGTCCGGTACTCCCGTCATCTCACCCTTTCCCGCGTCGTCTCCTCCATCCAGCCGAAACAACTTCGCCTCGAGGACCTCAAGCTCGTGGAGGGCACGATCCTCAACCCCGGACAACGTCTATCCTCCTGCGGCGACAAGTTCAAGTGGCTTGAACTCGTGCACGCGGTGTCGGAAGACTGGGAAGACGCGACCACGCTCTTTCAAGGATGGACTATGTCTGGCCCTGCACTTCACAAGAT
Organism: Cristinia sonorae; assembly: GCA_021029105.1. NCBI lineage: Eukaryota > Fungi > Basidiomycota > Agaricomycetes > Agaricales > Stephanosporaceae > Cristinia > Cristinia sonorae. The sequence goes on along the minus strand of JAEVFJ010000036.1, from coordinate 214,208 downwards.
TCAGATCAGTGTGCATTGGGGCCCTGCATCCGCACCCACGGAGGGAAGCTTCCTCAAAGAGGACGTCTGGAGAAGTTTGGCTCACATGTTCCAGCCGACCTGCCGGACACGCGACGCTGATATCACACCGATGTCCGTGTCCATTCAGACGACATTCTTCAGCGTAAACTTGGACAGAGATCTCCATGGCGACATTGGTTCGCCTGGCTCGGATCGTGCGGGTTTAGAGGATGCACCACCCATTGTACGACAAGTTCTGGAGCTGACCTGCGAGGAGGAAAGCTCCTCCTCCCTTATCCAGCCGGTCATCATCAATCTAGCATCCTGCCGGTTCGACGCCATTGTTCTGAAGGTTGCCCCTAAATTGTGGGCATCATCGGCCCTCTGGAAGACCCTCGACGATGAGCTTTCCCGACCCCGTTATGCAACCCTCGCCTGCATAGATCTTATTCCAAATTGGACCAGCTGGTCGATGGAGTGGTTGGACAGCGATCAGTGCCCGAATGACGTCCAATTCAATGCCCTTCCGAAATGTGCCTCAAGAGGTATCCTGCGCACCGATTGCGAGGAATGGGGATGTGGTGTGCACGGTGCGTCAGAACTCAGTCTATTGTTTCCTCAGACATGCGCGTACTGATCATAACTTTAGGAGGCGCGGATATGAACTGGGACTTCAGTTGAATCACACCATTTCCATGCGAGCCCTGCGATATTTCTCCAAGAGTCCTTTTGGTCTAGCCTCTGCAAGTTCTCCCTCTTTGGTCTAGATTTGAGAGTCATAGTCACTCATGCGTAAGTAGTATTGTTGGCACACAGATTTCTTCCCGTCGGTCCTCTCTTTCAATCAGATCCACATCGCTCTCGATTGCTATCCAATCATCCAATGATGTTCAAGCAACGTCCACTTGTCTTTACGCTTTACGCTCGCACCAACTTTTGTTTGTTGTTTGTCCTCGCTTTGTGCAATACTTCGTTTTGCTCTCAGCCTTCAGTATCTCCTTTGTCTCTTCTCGTCGCTTTGTGATCTGTCTTTTGCTACTCCAACTGCCTTGTTTTTTTTTCACGAAAACCACATTGTTCATCTCTTCGTCAGTTTCACATTGCTCACACTCAAAAACGCTACGCTATCGTCGTCATTTTGCGCTTTCCTTGCTGTACATCATCCTGCTGTCCTCTCGTCGTCGTCCAAACACGCTCCCGTTATTTTGCAACCCGAATGGTAGAATTCGCTCAATACATTGCATTTGCTCCTCGAATCCGGCTGCACTATCCACACCACTGCTTTTTGTCATACTCAGAAGGCAGCAGCATGACCGTCCAGTTAACTCGAGCACAGAAGATCAATATGTCATATATTTCATAGTCGGTGAAGACGTCTACCAGCGATAGATCCCGAAAACACAATTCTGTGATACCCATGGCCCAATAAAAACTCCAGGTTGAAAACCACACTCAGTGGTTCCTCTTGACGGGAGGGACAGCAGTAACGGCACCGGGTTGCGTTCCAAGAGTGGGGAAAGGTGTATCAGCGCACTAAAAATCAGTTCATTCGTAAGCGTCGAGTACCATCGCATATAGCAGGAGTACAAGAGGAAATATAAACGCACGGCCTGCTCAACATTCTTGTTCGTGAGTGTGGGAGGGAACTTCGCGACGTCGTTGATGGTCTTGGGGACGGGGATGACTTCCGAGCAGTCGATCATCTTGGTTTGGTCGTTACCGAGGAGAGAGATCTTGAGCCAGGCGTCGATGAAGCGGTCGTGGAGCTTGTCGTGGTTGTTGACGAAGGATTGCCATTCACAGTTGGTCCTGGTATCACGAGCAAGCTGCACCGTGACATTAAAAGATTAATCGGTCAGTTCCGAGAAATGCAATCAAGTAAGGCCTGGACATACGAGGTGGTCGGATTGAAGCCGCATGACACCCTTTACTGCCGATTGGACCTCACCCTGGTGTCCACCCTTACCAACAAAAGTGGTACCGCGGAGCTGGGTCTCCAAGAAGAACTGAGTGTCAAAGACAGAGGGGGTAGAATCGAAGGGAACACCAGGGACAGCGGGGTCGACGTCGTTGGCAGCAGCAATGGTGTGGCTGAAGGGGGTAGTTGCAACCTGTGAGCAAGAGCAGCGGTTCAAGAAAACTGTGCAAAGACGCACGCTGAGAGCGCCCAGACGACCTCAACGTCGACGAAACCCTCAGGACCGGCATCTGCGAAACGATCCAAGATCTGCTCGACAGTATGGAACGGTTCTGGGACGAGACCGTCAGGAGCTGCAGCAGTTGCGGGCTTGCGACCCAAGAAGAATGGGAGACGTGGGGCACCGGGGCAGTTGCTGACTGCAACAGCGCCGGCAAACTGAATACTAAAGAAAGCAGGCCCGTCAGCGACGCGAAAACTGTCGTAAGGACAGGGAGTACTTACAAATCTGCGGCCGAGATGTTGTGCTTGGCTACAAAGGGCTTCTGGAAGGCCACGACTTCATCCAGCCCAATGTTAGCATGGAACTTGGTCTCAATATTGTCGAACAGCATGATGGAGCCGTCAGCGCCGCCTTTATTTCCACTAAGGGATTTGTATATTAGACATGATAGGAAACGGCCTGGCAGATATCAAACTTACGCCTTGTTACTGATGGCGATACCGTCGTGGAAGGTAAGACGGAGAGCCTCGTGGGCTTCGGCGTTGCACTGACCACCACCGAACATATTCTTCTGGATGTCGTCGCGAATGGCGAAAAGGCCACAGCATGCAGCGTTTGTGGCGGTATTCTTGCCGTCAGGACACGCAACGCGCTTTGTCAAACCCGCTGAATGTAATGTTCTTCGTCAGGCACATAAAGAGTGGTGGAATTATTGAACGTACCATTGGTGAGCTGGAGAGAGGCGACAATGGCGAGGAGAGCTGCGAGAGTTTTGAAAGCCATTGCAAGATGTAGAAGCTCGTAATGTTCTGAATGATGACAAGTGAGCTCAGTTCCTTTTTATACCATAGAGTCGATCTCGCACGAACACGGTAACCTTTGCCTTCGCCTCCTACTGGGTATCCGACGGATGGGACGGTATCCATGCCCGGACCAAGCGTTCCCAATACCCATCGCAAAATCCGACATTCGCTTGAGTTGGGACACAGAAAGGTACTTACTGAACAAGGTAGTGTGACAATTTGACGTACGGGCCATCATAACAGCGGCTTCGCGACCCAGATCAAGAATAATGGTTGTAAAATACCATCGTGAACCGCAATTCCCCTTCCACAGTATTTCGTCGGGAAAGACATGATGAACTTGGGCCGATCCATTTACCGTCCCGAAAGGACGTGCAGTGAGGATTCCTTGGCGTTGAGTAACACGTGGACAATACATACGAAAATCGGTGAGAGGGGAGACGTTGCTTGGCGTGGCAGACGCGTCGCCGACGCATACCGCGTTCACTGGTGGTGCGGAACGCGAGACGATGCCAAGATTGTTGCACCTGTCGTAGAAGATTTCAGAACCATTTCTAAAGCACTGGTGTAGGAACTTAGGACCACACGCACGGAGCAGAGTCACATCGTTGTCGGTTGGTGGGTAGCTGGTTAGGTGATACTGCCTAAACGGGACAAGCCATGTGCCCTGTTGAGTCATGTCTCAGATCACATAGTACAACCAAAGCGTGAGTTATCCGTACCGAAAGGGTGTCATACCGACGATACCCATAGATCTGGTTAAAGTTGGGTGGACCAATCCTGGAATGCACATATGCTAATCACTGTTAGTATAGGAGGTGGCTAGCTAAGCCTCGGTCACTTATGGAAGCGTGTGAAAACGAGCAACAACGGAGTCTCCGACAGTGATGTGTCAACGTTTCCTTCGCACGAATGCGAAGGAAACCACAAGATGTCGTATCGTGGATGGTGCCATTGGTGGAACACTGTCGCCAGAGTTTACGGCGGTACGGGTTATCTATGCACCAGATTCTACGACCACAATAATGAATATATACCAGCGGCGATTGAGGGTAGGTTAATTACAGAAGGCTTACCACAATACGTTTCGCGAACACATCCTCTCGGAACACCACTCCGTGGTAAGCTCAGACCCGTTACGCCAGCATTTCGGTTATCGATAGTTTCGCAAAGATGGTTATGAGGGAGGATGGGATTTCATTCCACGGCACGTCGCGTTCGGAGAAGAGGTGCTGGTAGACTCGGACACGATCAAAGGGTTGCGTTGATCACCTTCCCCCACATGGAAGTATTTGTGACTATTTGGCATCAGGCTCAGCAAAAATTCCTATTCCGGTGGCGTCATCAGACTCCCAAGGTCTGCAACGTGGCAGCACTTCCTCACTAACCACAGTCTCCGTGGGGCAGAACGAGCAATAACTAAAAATCAATCAAGGTAACGCCGTTGCAATTGCTCGTCATCATTTTCGTATATATATATTTTGGATTTCTTGGATTGTGCCTTTTGAGAATCTGCTCCACGCTGGTTTTGCTTCAGGGCAATTGTAATTTTTCGTTGTTGTTTTCACGCAGCAGGGTGTTGATCCATTCAAGCTTCAAGTTTGTGGTCAGATGGGCTGATGCTCGATGGGACATATCAGAAACATGACGGTCAAGACTGGTGTGTTTGCCATTTCAGGGGTTCGAATCTGGACTGGCTGTACAACATCGCCTCTCACGCAGGCCGGTGTTTACTCCTACAGCGATACCCAAATCCACCGGCACCGTCGTTGGGTACCCTTTTCAGTGAAAATCAAGCTTGTTCTGATCAGTCCCACGTGCGTAAAGTTCACGCGCGAATGTCCCTTTTGCTCAGGCTGCTAATAAGGCATATATCCTCATCCACTTACCCACGATTATGGACATTTCAGATGTTATTTCGCTGCGTGCCGTATCGAGCTAACACACCGACGCCAAGGATACGGTACTGAAACTATGAACAACTGATTCGAACGTTAGCTCGGTCGCGTCTTTCTGTCATCACGTCCTCATACGACTCGGACCCCTTCAACTACGCCTTCGGCCCTCCGCCACGCCAAGCAGCGTTTAAACTCTTGCTGAAATTCGTATGTATTGTTCTTGTGCTACTCAATGCCAAGTAATCCTCACCGTTTGTCTATCCTGGATAAGCTGCGCGTCACGTCCACCCCACGAATGCTGTCCGGACTCGCTTCTGTGGAAGAGAAGGACCATGAAAGTTGGTTTTTTGCCACCACATTGTTTATCTCGTCACCCACAGTCAAAAACTCAATGCTCAACGCATCAAACGGCATAAACTCGTCCGTCTTCTCCGTTGGGGGCAGCTATATTCTCGTGAACATCAAATGTCAACATGGGCATTGGCTGCGCCTCGTCCGGATGGCCTACCGTCCGAGAAGCTCGAGAGAAAAGGTGGCACTGACCATGTTTGTGCCAGGGAGACTCTAAACTATATAAAATCGAAGACGACTTCTGCAGTCATCCTCAGAACACACAGTGCTTCTATTTCTCCCGATGGCTTTCAAAACTCTCGCAGCTCTTCTCGCCGTTATCGCATCACTTCAATTCACCACCGGTACGGAACAGATTCTCTCGTCCAACAGCTTGACTGACCCGGATCCGCCCATCAAGCTGCGTTGACGAAGCGTGTGGCATGTCCCGACGGCAAGAATACAGCTACAAACGCTGCATGCTGTAGTCTGTTCGCCGTTCGTGATGACCTCCAGGCAAATATGTTTGCTGGCGGTCAATGTAATGCCGAGGCTCACGAGGCACTCCGACTTACCTTCCACGATGCTATTGCCATCAGCAACAAGGCGTACGCCTCCACTGACCTTCCATTCTTCGCGCCGATGCTAACAACGTTGAATCACAGCGGAAACAAGGGCGGCGCTGATGGCTCCATCATGCTGTTCGATAACATCGAAACGAAGTTCCACGCCAACATTGGCTTGGACGAGGTTGTCGCTTTCCAAAAGCCCTTTGTAGCGAGGCATAACATCTCCGCCGCCGACTTGTAAGCATTCCCTTGCCCCCATATTGTCCATAGAACCAACACTCCTTGCCTTGTTTCCAGTATTCAATTTGCCGGCGCTGTTGCAGTCAGCAACTGTCCAGGTGCTCCCCGCCTGCCATTCTTTTTGGGCCGCAAGACCGCGACGGCTGCAGCCCCCGATGGTCTAGTCCCTGAGCCATTCCACACAGTCGAGCAGATCTTGGACCGTTTCCTTGACGCTGGCCCAGAAGGCTTCGTTGACGTCGAAGTCGTTTGGGCTCTCTCTGCGTACGTCCTCCAACATCATGGCACAGTGGTGTGATGACTGACAACGATCCCATAGCCACACCATTGCTGCGGCAAACGACGTCGACGCCGCCGTTCCGGGCGTTCCCTTCGACTCTACCCCCTCCGTCTTTGATACCCAGTTCTTCTTGGAGACTCAACTCCGCGGTACCACTTTCGTCGGCAAGGGTGGGCATCAGGGTGAAGTCCAATCTGCAGTGAAAGGTGTCATGCGTCTCCAATCTGACCACAACGTATGGACTTTCTACGAATTTGTTCCGTTTTATGGCTGACATATCATCTTAGCTCGCTCGTGACACTAGAACCAACTGCGAATGGCAATCATTCGTCAACAACCACGACAAGCTCCATGATCGCTTCATCGACGCCTGGCTTAAGATCTCCCTCCTCGGTAATGACCAGAACACCATGATTGACTGTTCCGAAGTCATCCCTGTCCCCAAGACCATCAATGACGTCGCCAAGTTCCCACCCAGCCTTACAAACAGGGATGTTGAACAGGCCGTGCGTCCAATTCTATTGCTCCAAACGCTTTTGCAGCACTAACGTGTATGTACATGTGCGCGTTTCTTGAACGTTTTTTAGTGCGCCGATACGCCCTTCCCCACCCTTGGAACTCAACCCGGCGCTGCCACCGTTGTTCCTCCTGTCAAGAGGAACCACTGATTCATTTCCTTGGGGTATAGATGGGTATTGGCGACCATTTTATGGCGTAGTTGGCAAAGGCCTCGGTTCACTGTACTTGGCGCCATTTTTATCAATGTGCGGGTAACAATGCCGGTCCACTGGTCTACCCATAGGCGTTCAGTGATAAGGTATCTATTTGAATAATGGTGCTATGTGATTTGGATTACGAGGAATACTTAGGAGAGGATAAGTGTGAGCCAAAGATACACAGTGATATAAGTAATACCGCTCGAATAATGATGTCAACGTCAGCCTCCCTTCAAGATCTCAGTGCAGGAAAGAAAGTCCTTAAGTGTCCAGATGCCAGTGTAAGATATTCCCCTCCAGACTATTGTCCTCAACCCAAGGATTAACATGGGCGATCATCTCCGTAACGTCAACCTCTTCTACGTGAGCATGACGTGAAGTCGAGGAAACTAAAGGAAATTCAACATAAGCAACATGAATTACAAAACAGTAGTAGATGTCGACGTACGCAGGCCCGCATGCTCAGAGTCATCCGTGGCTGTCTCGTTATTTGAGGAGCCCGAACAGCTCACGTTCAAATCAGATACGGTATCTAGATCTAGTAGTGCGTGAATGAACGGGGTGAAGTTAAGATTCTGTATTGGCCCAGTGCCCAGGAATGAACTGACGTTGAACTTCCTCAGTCTCGGATTGTTCCTTCAAAGAGAACTCCCTTCGTAATCGTTCGCTTCGGGCCAACGCAGAAGAGCTCTGCAAAACCCTCAGATATAACCAGAAGAGATTATTCAGGAAAGTGATTTTCACCCTGACAGTTCCATCGAGAGCTGCGGAGGAAGTTTCGAATGTGAAACTTTTCTTATGAACGTCCCTCTTGGCCCGAAACCGCTTGATGCTGACCGGATTGCGCCAGAGAGGTGGTATTGCTGCTGCAGTTGCTTCAATGACGTCGCTCTCCATTCGTAGGCTAACTCGTCTGCTTCAGCTATCAGATCAGTGCGCGGGGACATGAACAACGTACTTGTCGTGTTTTGTAGTGAAGACTTTCACCAAAGTGGCACCGAGGTCCGAAGCCGAGCTGTCTAGAATGTCTATCGCAGAGTCGAGACTCCGCCGACCATTGGTTAGATGCGCCTCTACAGAGCAGCCTTTGTCCGAAGCCATGCTGAACCCTTGGGCTGAACATCTCGCCAGGGCGGTGAGAGTGGTAGAAGCATCTGCAGCGATACTCAACGTTGTGACAAACGCCATGCTTGTAATAGCTTGGATAATTTCCCTAAGAGAGAGAATGGGGGGCAACGGACGTTAAGACTGTGAGTGAGATGTCTATTCACCACCGTAAATCGAGGATAATGAACGTTATGAGTGCCATTGCAAAGTTGACCCTACGCCCTTTCTTGAACGGAAAAAGCATGACTCGGGCATGGTGCAACTTCGTGCTGTGAGAACGAGGGTAGTTTGAAGACCGTTGGTTGGATCCGAACTGTTTTAATTTAAAGTATTCGGAGTTGTCCAGACTGCGTATGAGCTTGAGGAGGAGGAGGGGGGGTCTGAGCATGACTGCCACTGGCGGTCGTTGCTCGGCAAACGCCGAACACATGGAAAAGGTGACTGGGACGCATGAGGCACTGGCAAGGCCCCTTAAGATAGCATTTTCTCTGACAATCTTGTAGTTCTCTGTCAATCACATACAACACACCAGCCAATGTCGTTCAATTCCAACACGACGAATCTCGCACCTTCACGATTATCGCGACCCAAATACGACCCAACAGTGCTCGCACCACACGAGGCATTTTGGCGGGACCACGCTCTTTGGCTGAAAGAACGGGGTTATCAGTTGCGACCCCGCTTCCAGCCTGGCTGGGTACCGTCCTGGCTGCATGGCAATTCTCAGGACTTTCTTTCCATGTTCGAAGACAGGTTGGTGCCAATGGTCAGTCTTTTGATTGCCTCACCACCTCACACCACACACTTACCGTATTTTCTCCCAGCGCGGAAACATCATGGATGCGGTGCGGATATCGGACGGCGAGATGGTAGCGTTCAAGCTGATCTCAAGGGATGTTCATCCCTATGAGGTGGAGATCTCTGAGTTTCTCAATTCTGAACCTCTCAGATCCGATCCAAAGAACCACTGTGTTCCTATTATTGAAGTGCTCGAGGTTCCAGAACAACCAAATTCCTTTATTCTAGTCATGCCCTTTCTGCGTTTTTTTGATAGCCCGCCCTTTCAAACGGTTGGCGAGGTACTTGAATTTCTGAGGCAACTGTTTGAGGTACGGACGCATAGCCACCAGTGAGTTCCCTTCTGAATGTGGATCGCATCCTCCGTACTTTCAGGGTCTGCAGTTCATGCATCATCATCACGTTGCTCACCGGTGCGTCAAAACTGTACTTCACATCACACCGTTTACCCATCTTAAGTCAGGGATTGCATGGGCCTCAACATCATGATGGATCCACGTCCAATGTACCCAGACATGTACCATCCCGACGCGTGGCTTCTCACACGTGATTTAAAACATACAGCGAAGTATCATTCTAGGACAGCTAGGCCGGTACGATATTATCTCATCGACTTTGGCCTCTCCCGGAAATACGACGCTACAAACACCTCACCGATGGAGTGGCCGATCTGGGGTGGCGACAAGACCGTGCCCGAGTTCCAAGAATCAGACGACGAATGCAATCCCTTCCCTACAGACATCTACTATCTTGGTAACATGATCCGGGAGTATTTCTTCAAGGTAAGCCACGTTTCTTCCTCCTAGTAGCGGGGGTCCACACTGACTGGCTGTTATCAGAAAACAGACTGCCTCCGGTTTCTCTCACCTCTCGTTGATGACATGGTCCAAGCAGATCCGACCAAGCGGCCCACCATCGACCAGGTGGTGGAACGCTTCGACGCGCTGCTGCTCTCAGTCAGCTCGTGGAGGATGCGCGACCGTATTCTTTATAGCCGGCCAACCAAATTGGGCCACTTGCTTCACGGACTTCCTCATGTCGTCCGTTCATTGAAACACGTCATCATGCGCCGGAAGGCCATGCCCACACCGCCTGCAACTGCTATGCACACCTTCACTCTCTAGATCGTAGTTCATATTCGCCCTCTGTATATATCTCATCATGTTCCTTCCTGTAAAGATTTCCAAGCTTGACAGAACGGGATATCGTGAGCAGTGATCAAAATTAAGCCCCATGGCAATAAACAAAGCAAGGGGGGGTACCTATATATGTAATAGCAGTATGAAAACAACCCAACCCAAATCATAACCATACCACCTTCAACGAGCCACAGCTCTCACCCGACTCTTCATCTCCTTATCCCTCCCCGCACCCCTCCCCTTCTCCTTCCCAAACACCACCACCTTCCCCTTCTCCCCCGCCCGTCCGCTCCTCCCAGCGCGATGCAAAAAGTCCACCATGTTCCGCGGCGAATCCACAATGAAAACATGTCTGATGGACGGACAGAAGTCGAGGCCGCGCGAGAGGAGGGAGGTGGTGATGAGGACATGAGGTTGGTCCGGGCTGACAGGCTTCAAGCCCACGCTGTCCTGCACGTCCCGCACACGAAGGAACCCGTCAAGATGCTTATTGCTCCCTCGCTGCCTGGTCTCGCTCGTGCTCGTCAACGCCACGTTCGAAATACCCATCTCCCGCAAGTACGTCCCCAGATCCTCAACCTTGCTCGACTTGTTGCAGAAGATCAGGATCTTGGACTTGGGCGAGCCAGCGGGGAGGGACTCTGCGCTGATGAGGGCGCCGGGTTTGGCTGCTGCCACAGCGTCCTCCCACCACACACGTCTGATCTTCCGCTCGATGTCTTTGTTCCTCCTCCCGCCTGTCCAGCCTTCGTATTCGGTCTTAAGTGTGGCGGGGAGCTTGTGGAGGTTGGGAGACGCAAGACGGGTGAGAGAAGGGTGGTAGGCGTCGAGGTAGGCGGCGAGGGAAGATGGGATAGTTGCGGTAGTGAGGAGAAGGTTGAATGGGTATTCGGGGACTTCGACTGGGGTGTTGGTTCCTATTGAAGAGAGGTTCAACTCCGGTTGGTACTTGACAGGGTGGCCACGGGCGGCGGCGATATCGGCGAGCAAAAGACGTGTGGACTCCTGAAAATCGGGGTCTACAAGAGGAAGAGTCAGAATATGAGTGGAAAGGACGATATCTGTTACTTACCAAGGAGAACGTCCGCTTCGTCAATCACTACCCATTCAACATTTGCCAACCCCGCCTCAGGTTCCCCTATAGTCCACTTCCTTCTGGGTGTAACCTCCCCTTTCCCTTCCTCCTCCCTCTCCTTCGCCCTCTTCTCCCAATCCCACCCGCGTCCTTTCACCATCTCCAACACCTTCGTCGGTGTCCCAACCAAGACATCCACATCCCGACTCACAGCCTCCTTCCCACTCAACACAAACTCCCCCGTTCCATCACCCTTTCCGTCAAAGTTGACGGCCATCTGTGCAGCAGAGGCCGTACGACTTGCGACACTGGGGACGTTGGTCCTGGACGCACACATGACGCGCAGTTTGACATTGTGAAGAAGCGATTTGGCGAACCCGGAGAGTTGGCGGGAGAGTTCGTGGGTAGGTGCCAGTACGAGCCCACGGGGATTGAGTGCTCGCCTAGGGGATGACTCGGACTCAATTCGAGGTTCGTTTTCAGACCGTTTGAGATCTTGGAGCATAGGCAGCAAGTACGCAATGGACTTTCCTGAGCCAGTTTCCGAGGCAAGAAGGTATTGCCTCCATGCCAATTGACCGTCCTTGCCAGGTTTTAAGGGCGAGAATAGGTGCTTTAACGATAAGGCTTGGATAGATGTTGGCTTCGCAGAGGGTCCAACGACAGAATAAATAGATGAAAGCAGGCCCTCCATCAGGGGTGGTGACGCGAACGTGGTAGGCAAGTTGCACACAGGAACGGCCTTCGATGTCAAGTCGAACTCCTCGCTCAGTGGGTTTACGATCTTCGGGGGAAGATGCTTGACCTCGGGAAGACCCGCCGAGGTCTTCAAGCTCTCCGCTAACGGTTTCCTGAACGCCTCCTTGTCGTGTTTCCAGTCTCGATTAGACGGTTTCTCAAATCGGTCGCGGGGTTGTCGCAGCGAGTGGTCGCGATTGTATTTGTCCTGGGATGCGGTATGCGGGGAAGCGTCACGGGTGAAGTTTGATCGTTCAGGTGCTACCTCCAGACGTCCCCGGGACCTGTCCCCTTTGGGTTCGAGACTATCGACAAGACGTGTTCGTGAAGGTTGCTCTAAGTGAGGAATGCTGTGTCAGGGAGAAGATATAGCAATATAACATAGAATCCTGATGCTCACGGAAATGATGGTTTCTTTTCCCTTCCCCTCCCTTAGACCAACTTTTGGTGAACGAACGCTGTTCTAATTTCACAGAACATGGTTTCAGCATAGACACCAGACCGGACCACCACATCACTCACGAGAAAACTCTCCCCTTCTTCCCTTTCCGTCACTCCAACTCTCCCGTGAGCCAGCACGCTCACCTCCGTCATACCGATCACGGCTGAACTTTCCTTTGAATTCAGTACGCTGCGACGCATCACGATCACGACCACGACCAAACGTCGGTCTCTCGCGCTCAGGAGTAGACGAGGGCTTCCCTTCCGATGTCCGCTCTCTGATACCCTTTGGCTCGAAACGCGTCCGCGAGGGTTGGTCTACCCCTCCCAGAAAGATAATAATTAAAATGTAACTCAGAGTCTGCGATGCATGACTCACGAGAATAGTTCCCTTTCACGCGCTTGCCACCATCGCCACCCTTGAGTCCGAAGCTCTTGTTCGCCTGCAACGCTGCCGAGGTATGGATCATGCTGTACGCCAGCAAACTCAGCTCAGTTGGGAGAGCCACCACTCGCGACGTAGAGGCTAACAGCATCTTGAACTGCGAGACAAGAAGAGTTCGCAGTCAGATGCGTCGTTTTTGAGCGTATTTGGTAGAGAACGTGTCGAGGATGGGCGTGTCGGGTTGAGCGTGACGGACTCGGAGTTTTTTGAAGTGCCCTAGTTTAGACGCCTGCACGTGCATTATAATCGACACATGACACGTTGACATCAACACCCCTACCGTCGACGTCTCTCAGACACTCATACTGGTCTGCCCTGCGAGACTACCATTAATATTGCACCACCGATGTCTTAGCAAAAACATCCGCCCGGGCCCAATATAGCTCGACTCAGATCCTCTCCTTGACTCCCATCGTGGATCTGACAGTTGGGACCAGGGAAGACGGTGAAGCGATACAGATGAATACTTTCGCTTCACCGTATCTATTTGATGAATCCATCTTTGTATAACTTCGGGAGATGTGTTGGAACTCGGACGTCTCCCCTGGGTCGCTATTCCCTTCATCCTTTCCCTCTCTCGTCACAGAATGTCCGGCAGTTTCCCATTGAACCACGGAGATAACTCCATACGGTATGGCAGTGGATGGGACGGCAACAGTGGTCATAGCTTGGTGAATAGTGGGACCTATGCGCTCCACATAGCGAATATGCACTGTAAGCCCTTTCCATAACTCTGTATTTCCAATCCGAATTTTGACTCTACAGCCTTTGCAAGTTCTCAACGTCTCGTTGAATACTTTGGCATTCAAGGGCCTCTCCGTTTGCGGTTCGTCAACCACTGGGCAAATGAACGCCGTCTCGGTCACGTTTTCAGTCAACGTTGGGCAGCAAATCGCGCTCACGCTCGGATCTGATGGGTGTTTTACCAACGATGGCTTATCCGTAGCTATGGACGAGGCCACCGTGTTGGATGTGAATATTCATATCAACAGATCCGGTGTCGGATTCAACCTTGATCGGGTCGAGATTCATACCGACGCAGCCCCTCCAGGTTCCTCACCAGACCCACCGACTAAACCTTCCCCTCCATCGTCAGCGTCTCCCCCTGCTCCTCTGACGACTCCCCCGGAACCCTCCGTCCTTTCACCGACCACCAGTACGCCTCCTACAACGACGGCAGGTGATGCATATTACGGCGTGGCCAGTCCTTCAAAAACGTCAGGTCACGACTCGGAGAGCAACGGCAGCGAAACCCATCCGGGAGGAGTTGATAGGACTCCTGGCGGCCAAGCTCTCCATCTTAGCTCCCCGACCAACTCGCACCACAACGCGACGTCCAACTTCCTTGCCACTCAAACATCCGGAGGACATGGAGGACCCGGATCGCCCAACGCCCCCACCGACACGTCTTCATCAATCTCCTCTCATTCCCATTCTGCGCCGACAGGCGCCATAATCGGAGGTCTCCTAGGTCTCCTAGCCCTCCTCCTTATACTCATAGTCTTGCTTTGGAGGAAGTGGCGCAAGAAACGAACACCCGTCGCTCCTTCAACTGAATATCTACGATCTCTCTCTGACAGTACGTTTCTCCATCGTCACACACGCCCGCCCTGTTTTTTTTTTTCGGATCCTGACATGGGATGCCTAACTTCAACAGAGCGAAAGTTCGAGTCAAACCCTGACGGCATGGACACCACCTTCGTAGACTCTATCTCAGAGAAATCCTACCAAGACACTTCCGATTCTTACCGTCTTTCCAACGTCTCCACGCTCTGCCACTGGACATCCGACGACGCGTCCCCACCTCCCTCCCTTTTCCAGCTCCCAAATACCCCCCGAGCAGAGGCCCGAGATGCGCAGACTGTCATTCGCCAACAAGAGCTTCTGAACGTGCTGAATACGACCAAGTTCTATGTTGACCCCCCGGGTCTCCATTCATCCACTCCCTCTTCCTCATCCCGCAGCTATTCTCATGATAGCACTGTAGACGAGACGAACATGTCTCCTCCATCTTCTGTGCACGGTCCCACTGATTTCGTCGTGTGTTAGACTGAAGCCGTATATACACATCTTTCCTCTATTCTTCTATTCTTGAACCATCCTCGCTGATGCCGGTAGATAATACCAATCGTGGGTCTGTAGTCTTCGATCACTGCCAATGCAAGAAATGTACTGAAAAGATGTTGCAAGTATTGACCATCCCTCATCATTGACTACTATATCCCCGAGTCTAGGTGATAAACTTAACATTGGTTCGAAGCGGTGGTACATTTGTGACATAGCAAGACGAGAGTAATCCCGAGTTGGTTGGGGGCGAGCGCGAAGCAGTGACCAGCGCAGAAAAAACGATGAGAGCAAAAAGAACAGAGGTGGTGACATTGAGAACAGATAAAGCCATGCGCGAAAGAAAAAAAACGATTGAAAGGCGGTAAAAGCAGGGCGTATGCGTGATGCGTGAACTGAAAATGGTTCCTGGACGAAAAAACCCGCACGGAAAACTGAGGAATAAACAGAAGGCCCGGGCGTATATATATCCCAATGACCCAGAGGGTGATCCATGAGAATTCAGCATGCGCAAAGTCCACTCACTTGATAAGTACAGGTGGTGGACACCACAACTCCCAATCGCTCCAACGAATGTCCAGTACAGCGCATTATCGAAAACGCTTCTCTAAGCGTACGCGTCCTCAGCAGGGACACCATATGTCGCAGGTATATCACACCCCTTTTACTAAGTAGCGAAATTCCCCCTTTTCGCAGCGCAGTTTGGCTCAAATAATTTCTCGTCGAACAACACGGTGATATTCGCGAGGTCGTATTCCGGAGGGATCCGTCAACAAGACTCGGACGATTTTTCGTGGGACCGAGATTGAGGGATCCGGACTCCGGACTCCGGGGCCTGAGCGCGGTCGTCTTCTTCCAAAATCCCAGGTTGGATGAGTCAGAAAACGCGACTAGGGATACGATGACGATGTCTACCCAGAGTATAAAAAAAAAGATCGGGTTACTGTCATTCATTCCGGGCACAAGGGGGGGGGGGGGGGGGGGGAGGGAAGGCGGTAAGAAGAACAACAACGACGTACGTGAAACTATACACCACACCCAACTCATCACTCAATAACCACCCTCCCTTCGGAGTCCCCCTCCCCCCACCAAAAATCCCTCCGTATCCTCCCCACCAACATCAACACCAACACCCCGCTCTCGCTCTCGCTCTCTTCAACGTTCACTCATCCCCATCGCCCCCCCCCGGGGAGCCACACATGATCGCTTGTCCGTCCAGTACACCGGAACGTTTTTTTTCCGGAGTGAACTCCGTATCGAGACCATGTGGGGTATGTGTTTTTCTGCGGAGTTGGAAGGCGGGAAAGGCGGGAAGGCGGGAAGGCGGGGGTGTATAGTGTCGTGCGATTGTGTTGAGAGGCTGTCACTGACGGAAACGAGAGGGGGGGGACGAACAGCGATGGGCAGGTAAAAAAAAAAAAGGGGGGGGTAGGGGCAAAAAAACTCACTAACGAAACAACAAACACTCATCCCGCTTCGAATGATACACCGCATTCAACACCCCTCGACGCGCGCACCTCTGCAGATACTTCAAACACACCGCAGAACAAACATCACAGTGGTGAACACGCTCCTCCTCCTCCCGACCTACCACAACGAGCATGACAATGTCCAGATGTGGGTTGTCAAAGAGGACGGCGTCGAGGGCATGCCACGGGAGTACGTTGACGTCAGAAGGCCACGCGTGGAGGTGGATCTCTACGGCGTGCGACGTGAAGGATCCCATCAGGTCGAGTTTTAGTTTTGTTTCTGTTTCGTTAAGTGGGGGTTGGAGTATGTCTCCGACGTGAAGCGTGCGACGAAGGGTGGTTATATCTGAACAAGGGTCCATCCAGAGGGTGAGTAAAATACAAAATACATAGTACCAGTTGGCTATCGCTGAATACCTTGTGACACGAAGACATGAACGGTCCCGATGTGAAGATGTACTGTTTCGAGTTCGGGGAGACGGTGAGGGGGGCAGAAGAGTCCGTCGATCTTGCGGAGCCAAACATGTTTGTCGTGAGGCGAAAGGGCTTCGGTATCACGAACGTACAACACGATCTTCTTAAGACGAGGAGCGGCGAAGTACCAGGAGGTGACTTCACCTAGGAGAACGTACCATGACATGGAGGAGAGGTTCTGCAGTCGCAGCTCGAAGGGTCCTTCAGGCAAGATGACGCGTCGTCTAAAGTCATGTCCCCGCGTGGTCAGCGTCAGCCTAGCGGGGTTGATGACAGAAACAAGACCCATGAGATGCGACCACTTCACGCACCGAGGTCGTGCGATCTCCAAGTGGTGACATTCACAACGTCGAAAAAGCGAGTAGTTCTGACGGAGTCGAGTGTGCTGCGAACTCAGATTGGTATCGGAGAACCTGAGGGTTTTGAGGTTCGGAAGTTCAGGGAGAAGGACAGGGACAGAAGTCATCCATTGGCATTCAGCCCCGTCGGAGGCCTCGACGTGAATACCTCGAATACGACGAGCCGTACCAGGTGGGGTTCGAAGGGAGACCGCAAGTGACGCGACGTCCTCAGCAGAGCGCATGCGCAAAACCCTCAGAGGCCCAAGAAGCTGATCGCACTTGTGCCACCAAGCCTTGCAGACCTGACGACACTGCGAGAGATGTCCGTTCGGATCCCAGCTCGCATCGTCCTCTGCGACCGAATCCAAGACGAGCATCCACAGTTCCACCGGTAGACGTCGTTTTCTTTCTTTCTCCCATCTCCTCTGCATCTGCGTCTCTAGTATCCTCCGCTGTGTTTCTTGTATCTGTGATTCGTCAGATGGAAAGAATACATCGAAGAAACCCTGGGGTGGGAGCGGTATCTTCCAGTCGAGGTCGTCCATCCGGGTCTTGAAGTAGGTGTGTCGGATGTGCGGGACACGTAGAGGGCGTGAGTGTGCGCTGCAAGATACTTACACAGGTTGCAGTCAACAAGGGCTATGAAGCTCGAGCCAGCTTCCTCATAGCTGTGACGACATCAATGCAGAGAGACCTCGTATCTGGCGGTAGGAAAACCAGATCGCTGAAGAGGACTGGGGTCAATTCGGAAGAATCCGGGACCATGATGAGAGTTGCCTTTTCTGGCGTCAACAACGACCACCGCCTGGAGGTGAAGGGAGGAAGTTATCACCGACGGATGAAGTGTGCTGAGGGACACAGGTGTGTTGAGTCTGCTGCTGTCAGAGTTGAAGTGCACTGAGCTAGAATGTTTCCAAATCGGCTCGCGTGACAGGCTTCTGTGCAGTGGACATGCAGCTCAGCGCCGCCGAACCCCTCACGTCCGAGGCCTCCACTGCCCAACTGTGGCGACTGCACTGCACCCAAAAGACACGCCGTCAGTCATCTTAGGGTAGATCACTCCCTCTGTCGCCCGACCGATGGCTCACCGCTGGAGCAGAGGTCGACTGGAACGTTCTGAGCTCTCTTCTCGGCATCCAATTCCACCCCATTCCGAACAACCCGTCCCACATCCTCGGTCCCATTCTCCCTATATATATCCTCGTCCCCTCCACGTCCCCGCAATCTCTCCCTCTCCCTCTCCCCTCCAGCACCCACACACAACCACGAAAAAACACCCATCGGGATGGCGGATATCGAGGTACGTGCACGCGTTCATACACGATCGAGGCAGAAAATCCTCACCTGTCACCCTTTTCGCCAGTCACAGCCGGTGGCGGTGGCGCACTCTACTGAACACCTCGTTCTCGACTGGGACAACATATCCTACTCAAAAAACAACTCAGACATCCTCCACAACATCTCCGGGCGCGTCGAGGCGGGCGAGATGCTCGCAGGTGAGTGTGCCAACGCGTTCCATTCTTCGTCGGTGCTGACTGCGGCTTAGTGATGGGTCCTTCTGGTGCCGGAAAATCGTCCATATTGGATATCATATCGAGACGCGTCCAGCCTTCTAGTGGAAATGTACGTGTCTGACCCTTCCGTCGCGCTCCGCCTTACCCGTCCTCCCGCCAGGTGTGCGTCAATGGAAACGACTCTCCCAACATGTCCGAGCTCGCATCCTACGTCGAGCAGAGCGACGCTTTGCTCGGTGTCTTGACCGTCCGGGAGACCATTCAGTTCGCAGCGCGCCTGAGGTGAGTAATACAGCCCCACCTCACAACGACGCTCATGTTCGCTCCAGCCTTGATGCCACGACACCCTCGGACGTGATTCGCGCTCGTGTAGCCCAAACCATCTCCGACATGGGTCTAGCGGACGTCACCAACAACCGCATTGGTAATCCTATTCAGCGCGGCATCTCTGGCGGGCAGAAACGGCGAGTCACCATCGGGTCGTCGCTCGTCACGCTGCCCAAGATCCTCATTCTGGACGAGCCAACGAGTGGTCTGGACAGTCGGACAAGTTTCGAAGTCATCTCAGCCAGTGAGTAACTCGTCAGTTTCAACCCGTGCGTCCTATCGATATCCTCGCCCAGTCAGGAACATTGCGCATGAGCGGGGGATGATCGTGATAGCGAGCATCCACCAGCCGAACTGGGACACCATCTCCCTCTTTGACCGACTCCTCCTGCTTGCTCAAGGCCGGACGATGTTTTTCGGACCTCTCAGTGAGTTCCCTGACGTCACCATGGCTTCTCTCGCTTCACAGTGTCATTTCCAGACAAACTGGCACCCTTTCTCGATCAAAGTCTAGGCCATCCCGTCCCGCTGCACGCGAACCCGACAGACCATGCCATCGACCTCGTCAACACCGATTTCCTCCCCGACACCGAATCCCGCGTACGTCATGTCACGGAGTACGCTGAACGGTGGGCGTCGTGGGCGTCCGTGAACGGCCTCGGTCCTCAATACATCAAGAACGAGAGCGACGAGATGTCGAGGTATAGCCAAACGACCGTGGACAGGCCTTCTGGGGGTGTGTGGCAGGGTGTGAAGAATGGGTTGTACAGGACGGGTGTTCTCATGGAGCGCAACGCGATCAACTACAGTCGGAACTTGCTCGCGTACGGTGTGCGTGCTGGGATGTACAGTGAGTGTTCTCGTGGGGGTTCTGCCACCTCGTCACGTCCTAACACGCAAGCAATCGCAGTCGGTATGGGAGTCATGTTGGCCACCATCTGGGTCAACCTCGCTCAGACCTCAGACAAAGTGGTGAGGCCCGTGAACTTTTTGTCAAACCTCCTGACCTTACCGTTGCCCCCCTCACAGAACGACCGTCTCTCCGTGCACTTCTTCTCCGTTGCGTTCCTCGGGTTCATGTCCGTCGCCGGCATCCCCGCCTTCCTCGAAGAACGCCAAGTGTTCATGCGAGAACGGCTGAACGGGCTCTACGGACCCGGCGCGTACGTGCTCGCCAACTCGATCGTCTCCATCCCGTACCTCTTCCTCTGCTCGCTCCTGTTCTCGGTGCTGGCGTATTGGAGCATCGGACTGCATCCTGGCGCAGGACATTTCTTTAGGTTCTTGGGGGTTCTGTTCTTGGCGGTGTACACGGCGGAGTCTCAGGTGAGAGGTCGTGTTTCCTGGTAGATCTCCCCGCTCTGATCCATTCCTTGACAGTGCATGGTCGTCGCAGCAGCTCTCCCCATATTCGTCGCCGCTCTCGCCATCGCGTCCTTCCTCAACGGTTTCTGGATGGTCCGTCCCCTTTCCTTCCCTTCCCTCTCTCTCCTTCTCTCCCTCTCCTATTACAACTGACCTCTCTCGCCACCCACAGTCCGTCGGAGGCTACTTCATCCGCGCCGTGAACCTCCCTCGCTTCTGGTACTCCTGGGCGCACTGGATCGACTTCCAAACCTACGCGTTCACCCTCCTAACCTACAACGACTTCAAAGGCCTCGTCTTATCCTGCACGACTCTCGCCGACGGGTCGTGTTTCTGCGACTTCCCGAGCTCCCTCGAGCAGTGTAAGTTGGCGGGGGACGACGTGTTGGAGAGTTTGGGTGTTGGAGGGATCGGGTTTGGGTTGTACGCGGGGATTTTGGTCATTATTGCGTTGGTGTATAGGGGAATGTTGTATGCCGTGTTGGTCGTCAAGAGACGGTAGTAGGTTGTGTGGGTGAGGGGTTTTTAGGGGTTTATGTTGCGTCGACACACATTTCTAGTCTTCTTTTATTAAAACCAAACCTGCACTGTACATGTATTGTAAACGCATCCATATATTTCATCTGCATCTGACCCGGCGAGAACGTGAACGTATTTGAACCGACGATTACGATCTCCTCGGCGTTTGCCGAACACACCTCCTTTCCTTCCTTCCTCTCTCGCCACACACACAACCTCTCCCTCTTCCTCTTTCACCGTCCACTCACTTACACACACACAACTGCGGAGCCCACCGCCCACCATGAGCGCGACGACGACGACGCGCAAACTGAACGCTCTCGAGCAGAAGATCCATCAGGCAGCGTTGGCTGCGGAAGATGAGGTGAGTTTGAATGATTGGGTGTTTTTTGTGTTTGGGTATGAGTTTTAGCTAACCTCACTTCTAATCATCCTCACTCGACCTCGACTTCGACCTCGTCCTCTTGTGTCTTTTCTATATCTGAATGTCCGAACGTCTCAAAATGTCCCTCCTCCGCTCTTCCCACTTCCTAAACCCACCCCCTCCCGCCCTCTCCACGCCCACCTCCCGCACCCCCCCCCTCCCCAAATGCCCACTCCAGACACTAACCCTATCCGACCTCACCACCCTCGAACCGGACAACACCGCGCGCACCGCCGCGCTGAACTTTCTCTTGTCCGCCGGGTTGTTGAAGCCCATGAAGAGTAGCGGTAGCAGCGGAGGAGGGAAAGGGGGAGGGAAAGGGGGGATGTTGCTGTTTAGAGGGGTGGGGAGGAAGGAGGTTGATGTGTGCGTCTTCTTCTTTTTTTTTTCGTTGGAGGGGGTCGGTTGGTGATCATTAACCATTCACCATTAAACCATAAATCTTGGGTCATCGTCGTCATCGTCGTCGGGTTGACGAACGAAAAAACAGGAAGAAAGACTTGACAGCAGAAGAGAACCTCGTGCTGGGACACATCCAAGCGTCAGGGAACGAAGGGTTATGGACGAAACACTTGAAAGCGAAGACAGATTTGCATCAGACTATCCTGGATAGGTGTCTCAAGTCTCTCGTGCAGAAGAAACTCGTCAAGGCTGTTTCGGGGAGCGTCCAGGTACCGTCTCTCTTCTCCTTCTCCTTCTCGTTTCGTCTCTGACGCCCCGCTGTTGTTATTGTTATTGTTGTTGTTTACGACGCAACGGTTCCCCCCCTGACAGCACCCCACGCGAAAGATGTACATGCTCTTCCACCTCGAACCGTCCGTAGAAGTCACAGGCGGTCCGTGGTACACCGACAAAGAACTGGACACGGAGTTCATCAAGCTTCTTAGCAAAGCCTGTCTGAAATTCATCCGTGATCGCGTGAGTTCTCCTCTCCTTCCCCCTCTCCCCTCCCTCCTTCCCCTCTTCCTCCCCTCTCCACTCTCCACTAACCCACCAACCCACTATTAATCTCACATACACGCCACATAGAGCTATCCCCGCCAGACCTCTACCACATCTTCAGTCCCCTCCGACCGACTTCTCTACCCTATATCCAACCCCCCGGCGTACCCGAGCGCAAGTCAGGTTCAGACGTTCCTCAACAAGAGCCGGATCACGGAGACGCAGTTGACGGTTGACCATGTCGAGATGTTGTTGAATGTTTTGTGTGTGGATGGGGATATCGAGAAGGTACGAGTAAATCCCCCCCCCCTTTTCTTTAAAAAGAAAACCCCAAATAAACATGAATCATTTCTGGTACCGTCGGTTGTGGATTTGGCTAAACTGTGAATTTGTAGGTCCCAGCTATGGGTGCTGCGTTGTGGGACTCTGCTGCTTCAGCGATTACGGACGACGATGAGGGGCAGAGCGGGAGTGAAGAGGACGATGACGACGCGGGGAAGAGGGCGAAGAAGAAGAAGGGAGGAGGGAAGAGGAAGAGTGGGAGTAAGAAGCGGAAACGAAAGGTTGCGACGAGTTCTGAAGATGAGAGTAGTGACGAGGAAGAGGAGAGGCGGAGGAAGAGACGGAAGGTGAAGAGACGGAGGAGGGATGGGAGTGATGAGGAGGAGAGTGGTGGTTCTGATGATGATGAGGAGGAGGCGAGGAAGAAGAGCAGGAGGAAGAGGAAGCAGAGGAAAGACGAGAGTGAGAGTGAGAGTGAGAGTGAGAGTGAGAGCGAGAGCGAGGACGACAGGAAGAAACGCAAACGATCCAAACCCAAAAAACGCCGTCGAGACACCTCCCCCTCCTCCTCTTCTTCTTCCGACTCTGAACCCCCACGAAAAAAACGCCCCCGGTCCTCATCGCGCCAAGCCTCCTCCTCTTCCTCCTCCAAAAAACTGACCACCCTCGACGCAGACCTCGGGTCGACGACGCACGTCTACCGCGCGGTGCGCGCCGAACGGCTCGCGTTCTCGTTCGGGTGGAGTCAGTCGCCGTGTCTGCGGTGCCCGACGTTCGAGTTTTGCGCGCCGGCGTCGAAAGGGCCCGTGAACCCGAGGGAGTGTGTGTATTATGGGGATTGGTTGGCGAGGAAGGAGGTGGAGGATGTTTTTGGGTCGTAGTGTTTTTTGTTGTTTTCGTTGTGAGGATGGGTGTTCCCTTCGTCGATGAGTCCTTGGAGACTTGCAGTGTGCACTACTTACACTGAAACTCACATGAGTTCAATGAAATAAACGCCAGCCACGTGGCAACCCGACTGCTCTCAAAATTTTGATTTCAACCTGGTTGACAAGCTCTTTGCCACTGGCAATGGCCATTGGGGCGTGTGGCCCGCTTTACAAATCGGAGGTCCCCCGCATCCTGTAAGCCTATATTGTCTGATATAAAAATCTCTGAAATATCAATTCATTCATGAGTTCTCTAGAAGAAACGAGGGTTTATCATAACTTCCCGCCGTGCATGGGTGCTTGCTCTAGAAGTCCGGAAGTCCCGTTCCCCTTCTGACCAGCGGCCACTCCCACCACAGACACGTCCACCCTTCTAATGTCGCGTCTTGAGACGCAATGGGACCCCCCGTTCGACGCGCCGCATCTCCCCATCGAAATCTGGGAGTCGATCATCGACGTCCTGGCGGCCGACCCCGCGCGCACAGAGGAAGACGAGGCGCTGAACGCCCACCTGCTCGAATGCTCGCTCGTGTGTCGGGCGTGGGTCCCGCGATGTCGGTACCACCTGTGCAACAAGGTCACGTTGCGCTCGGTGGACGGGCTGACGTCGTTGATTAGGTACTTAACGTCGTCCCCGGATTTCCCGGCGCGCGTGTATTCGCTGTGCATCGCCGCGAATGGGTACTACGACGAAGACCAGTCCTGGATCTCGCAGGTGCCCGTGCGCGTTCCCAGACTGCAGAATCTCCGGGAGTTGGAGCTTTCGTACGTGGACCTCAGGGACCAGAACGTTCAGTTCTGGAAGTTCCTGACTCTCATGTCCGCAGATCGTTTGAGGTTGAGACGCGTCAACTATTCTCTCCACTCCCAACTCTCCCGCATCGTCGCAGCAGTACAACCCGTCTCCCTGTCCTTCGACCAAGTCTGGTTCGTAGAAGATTCCATCCCCGGCCGCCCTCTCCTCTCATGCGGTACACGCTTCCACCGCCTCGAAACCGTCGAAGGGTCGTTCGACAAATGGACGAGCATCCTGGACCTCGTCGAGGGATGGACGATCAGCGGGCCGTCGTTGTCCTCCGTCCAGTTCACCGACCGCGCCTCCGTCGCAGACCCCAGCGAGCTCTGGGAGGACCAGTTCCCGAACAAGACGATCTGGCGCGGCGTCAGCGACATGTTCCAGTCCCCTTGCTGCGACTCCGACTCCGACGGGCCTCTTCCCGCCAAAGTAGCAGTGGAGACAGGATGGGAAGGGTCCGTTCGTTTGCTCCGAACGACGCCCACCACCACCACCGCCTCAGAACGCCGCCGGAAACTGGAGCTGGAGTTCCGATGGGACGTCCCTGATTACATCGGCCTCGTCCTCCCATTAATCTCACACTGCCAATTCCACGAGATCGTCCTGATGACGGACCCCGTCACCTCCGAAACGAGCCAGCCCCACCACCGCTTCCACGCCTTCGACGAGAACCTGTCGCACCCTTCGTTGGCGACGGAGGACGGCAAAGTGCGAGTTATTCCGGCGGAAGAGACGGATTCTCAGTACTACAAGGATCGTTGTCCGGCGGAGATGATTTTGAGAGTGTTCCCGACGTGCGCTGCGAGAGGGATATTGGAGGTTCGTTGTCATGATTGGGAGTGCGGTGTTCACCCTGTGTAAGGTGGGTATTTCTGTGCCTTTGCAACGTTTTCCGAGATGAATCATGAGTTGACTACTCGTAGCCCGAGCGGTATCACAGTTTCTGATCCAGCAGTGCACCGCTCTAACTTCCATAAAACGCTCTCATTTTCATGTCTCCGCGCACGTACACGCATACCACATCCACCACGTTTTTGCTCGCTTGTCCTCAATGTCCACTCATATCTGTTGTCATCTGTTTTCGTGCTTTCCTAACCGTCACTCTCCCGTGTTTTGCCAATGTTCGTTCAAATTGTTGTCGTCCCCGCTTTATTGGTTTGTTTCTCGCATCCGTTATTGTGTCACAGCTATCCTGCATCGCAAATTTCTCTCTTCGCTTTGAATCAATACCACATCCTGGCCAGTCAAGCCACCCCCGGCAGTGAGCTTTGAATCACCACGAAAAAAGAGCGCGACGTGGTGGAGATTCCTGATTATCCAGTGTACCTCCCATACTACATTTATTTCCCGCATCTGACCGTGCCCACGAGTACAATGCAGTTCACTTCAGCTTCCAAATCCAATGTATCTTCAAATTACAGCTCGCGAGAGAGGCTTGGAATGTAGATATCTGCTTAGTTGACACGCTCACGTCAGCAATACAAGATCTCTAACGCGGTCCGAAATTCCCGATCCAGTCCCCGACACCACTCCTTCCTCTCCCCGTTCCACCACAAAAAGAAACCAGACGCGAATTGGCGGCCGCCTCACTTTTGAAACTAACAAATTATCCCATTTCGTAATTGTATCCTCTCTTGACGGCACACGAAGGTGAAGAGATAGTCAGTCGACGCGGAAGGCGCGCGTAGGGTTAGGGACTATTGTCTTTGCCTGCACCCCCCTCCCCAGCTTTGCGGGAAGAGCAGCCGCTCCGCCAGGAGGTTCTTTGCCTGCCGTTCATGTGAGTCAATTGTCCTGTCGATCATAGACGCGTCCCTATGCTATTGTTACACGGAAAAATTGTGATGAAGATCCTTCGGTGTGTTGCCGCGCCACGCTCCCTATTGTCTCGATACTCATGAACATCTGCAGCCTATTCTGAGGAGCCGTAGTCATCGGTACCATCTGCGGGCGCGCGAAACAACGCTTGAGTCCTCATAAATACCTTCGGGCCCGGTTCCTATTTTCCTACCTTTGAATTGTTCCCCGAGTCGTCCCCCCTTTGCCCGTTTTTCCCTTTCGCGTAGCCCGCCATCTCTTCACCATGAGCAGCATTCTACTCCTCCTGTGCAGTCTTTCCTTCGTCTCGTGCGTTGCCATAGCCTCGACATCGTCACACTCCTTCATCCGCAAGCTTTGGAATCTGAAAGTCCGCCACACACCCGCGTTTGAGCCCGTCTTCTCTATCAGCGTTCCCCTCGGTCCAAAGAACCCTGTAAAGGGTCCTTTTGGTACTCGAACCAACATGGCGTTGCTCAGGTGTGTAATCTGCCATATACGAGAACTGGAATGTTTTTATTGAGCCTGGGCGGTAGCGGTATCGTGAACGATGCTTCAGGGAAACCGATAGGTCACATCGTTCCTCACACGAGTGTGGCAAACGGCGTCGTGTCTGCGAACGGAACATACTTTCCTACTGTGTCGATAACAATTCAATGGGGCGCAGACGACACCTATGCGTACCTCAGCCTTTCAGGCGTCGGGTGAGTCCCGCCCATTTCTCTACATATTCACCACGGAGGTTAACATGCAATGAGAAGGGTGCTTGGATCGACAACCATGGTATACATGTGCGTACATTAATTTTTAAGTCCCGTCTGTCTGATGCTGACTTCTTGTTTCTCAGTCGCATGGACACAGATGGAGGTTCCAAATTCGCGGCCTGGGGTCAACGTTTCCTCATCGGAGAAGTCTCCTACCCAGATCCAAACGGACCTGCACTATTCAAAGTCTTCGCTCTCGAGTAAAACACACATAACCCCCACCATCCCACCTATTCCCTCCCCACTTCACTGAACATTCATCGATTCATTCTCGGCAGCAGGCGACTGCTTTGAGTCATTTTCCTTTCACATTAGCTTTCATGACCGTACTGATTTGTGACGCTCACTGGGCCACTTTTGTTGTATTCTGTCGGGATACCCCCTGCCATGCTTTTCTGACGACGCATACTCCACTTTCCTTTCTGTAAGATACTTCACCCGACCACTCGCTCACTACGCTCAGCTTTTTTGTCTGTCCTATCAATGTATTTGTACGTGTAAGCATGGTAGAATCGAACTTCTGCACAATTGAAAGATCGAGATTGGACATATGTAGGCGCTTGTCGAAAGCGCCGGATCGAAACTCCTCCCTTAACCACCTCCTACCACCCACACACACTGCTGATGCATTCCATTGTGGTTGGAAGTTTGCGGCATTAGAGGAAGGATCGCTTGATTGCGATTCACGGTCGTCATATTATAGGTCAATGAGCACAGCGCCACTATGCGGCAACTGAAATTCAACCGCAGCCGTCGGTCTGCCCAATTGCTCAATTATCACGAAGGTGTCACCTGCTCCAAGCCATTGAAGCACTGATCCTGCCTTTCTGTTCCTATTGTCCCGCGACCGACAATGACGGGCAGCGTGCCAATACGCAATCTCGGCATCGTCGGATATGGCATGACAATAGACTCTGATCTGAAAATATTGAATCACTTGGTGCTGGAGGTATCCGACTTATAACCCATACCGTGTGTCTTACCAGAGCTCACCCAACACCTTCCCCAAACCACCGTCGCCACCCCCCGTCGCCACGACTCCGCACAAGATGTTCGGCCCAACTGCACCAACCCCCACCTTCGAACACCTCTTCTCCATTAATGTTGACATGGGGGATAAACACGTCGTGAAGGCGTCCACGGGCATGCGTACTAGCAAACCACTGCTCAGGTGAGTAACCCCCGGAAGTCTTATGCTCGCTTTCCTGACGTTCAAATGGTAGCGGCGATGTGAAGGATGTCTCTGGAGAAGTCGTTGGCCATATCGTCCCGAACACTAGCTCGTCGCATGGAATTGTGGACGCATATGGCACATATCACCCCAGCGTGTCTATGACTATTCAATGGGAGGAGGATAAGACGTTCGCCTATCTGGACCTGAGCGGCGTAGGGTATGTCTTAACCCCTCTGTATTTCACAAAATTAACTGATTCCTGACTTTCGAATTCTTCAGAACATTAGGCAGACCGACTACCGTTTACATGTAGGCCCAAACCCTCATCTCCCCTTCCCAATAATGATACATACTGACCCTATCCCTCGCCACCCCACAGTCACATGGAAGCAGACACCAGCTCGTCATATTTCTGGCTCAACCGCCGCTTCATGATTGGCAAAGTCTCACATTCTCCAGATGGAACTCTTGGTTATTTTGATATCTTCGTTCTGCAAGAGTCTCCCGTCAGTGAGAAACCTCCTGTTCATCTGGAAACAACAACCACCACGGAGGCAGCCCACGACACGCCGTTGATTCCTGTGGATGCGACCGCGTAGCGGACAGGACTATCTTTTCCTTGGGTTTCTTTCGTTTTAATCGCTTGTGAGTTGTTGTGACTGTACTCCGATTTATATGTTGTGCTTACGAGCGGATGCAGCGTTCTTGAACCATAATACCCCATCATCTGGGCCTGTGCTATGATGTATTTTAGTCTGACTTCAATCTCGCTGTATCATCAGCACAGTGATTTCGCGCCACAAATTAGAAGATTTGAGTACGAGTAAGAACTTAAGAAGAGCAAAAAAAGACTCGGATACGGGGAATCGAACCCCGAGCTATCGCGTGAGAGGCGATAATGTTAGCCATTACACCATATCCGATTGATGATTGAGATGATTTAGAGTAAATTGATCGCACCTCACTCAGCCTCAAGTACTTAGTGAATTCTCAGTTTGTTTTCAGTAACATGAACTTATATATGCTTGTAAGAGGCTTGAGAAAAACGTAACTAGAACATTCGAGTCTCATAGTACTGTCGACACCATAGATGGCGGTGTACGAAGAACTTGAAGGCGGGGCCCAGAGGAGGGAGGGGGAATCGCGAGACATTGAGGATGGAATGAGGCAGAATCAAGTTTAGGTATTGTGTGGCGGGGAGATATCAAGGTGTGCCAATCTCCACGTAGTGCTGCATTTCAGGCAGTCCACGGCTCAGAGCAAACTACAGACAGAACAGGCAAATGGTCATAAATTTACAATGCAATCTGAATACCCAAAACATGAGTCAGGTCACTGATTTTCGCAGAGCAACACAGGGCATACCTCAATTCTCCGTGCGTAATCCCTCTCCGGCATGCAAAACTAGCTTCCCACCCGAAATCACCTTCTCAGCCTTCCATGCAGTATGAGGTTGTAACCTTCCACAGCTAGGTCGTATGTTTTTAGGTGCACAATGCCAGGCCTAGAATGCCTCTGCTGCAGAAATGTACAGTACTGACAGACGTTTGAGTCCAGACAACGCTATTCAATGGAACATAACGCACCATTGTTACCGCGGATGAACGCATCTCCATATCGGTTGGTCACACCCCCGTTCACATGTTCCTCGGTCTGCTCTAGCGCGATGTTCATATATCCATCAAGGCATGAAAGAATTCCTGTGCGACAAGTTGATCACTCGTGTAACAGGAAGAATTGGTGGATACACACCTCTGTAATCTACTCCGGATGTTAGTCGTACGACAACTCTTTTTCCAACAACGCCCTTGAGGAATTCTGTCGGCGATCCTGAGGACGTCGGTGCGTCGGGCGGTGGCGGCGGTGGTGTACCCTCAGGTTCGGACATGGTCGTCGTCGATGAACCGAGTCTGCTCGCCACACCGTGCGGCGAGAATCGAGGTGGATTTTGATTAGATTTGGAGTTATCAATATTATATAATATTTATAATTTCATATTCACTGGGTCTCATGACGTCAAGAAAGAATTCTCAACTATAACGATGAAGTTCGCATCCTCGCCGCCACTGGCCGCCTCATCCTCGACGTTAAGAACGACCCAAATGAGAGCTTGCTGAAGGACACTCATGAACTCCAATTATTTCAAGCTCATCTTGATCTGATCGCTTCAGTGAGTCCGGACTTACCTAGTGAACAAAAATTTGACTTACTCGCGCGTTCTATTACAAAGCAACCTACGCACACGAACAAGCATTATGCCCAATCTACATCATACTGATCCTCGCATGGGTGACGAGGACGCCGTTCCTGACCGTCCTCACACCGAAACTCATGTCACAGGGTCCCGGAAAGGAGTCAAGCTTCAAATACCATCCACCAACTCCAACACTGCTGCTTCCAGTGACCACAGCGAGGATGGGACCGCTGAGAAGTCTACGGAGAAGAAAGAGGCACAGAAGCCTAATCCAGTCATGGCCAAGCTACTCGATGAACTCCAATGGATCCCTGCGAACTTGACTTGGGCGAAATTCAAACCCGTCATTCGGAGCTCCATTGTCGCGTTCGTGTCAGTGATATTGTTGGTCATATCACGAGTTGAGCATACTGTTGGAACGGTGAGCATGAAAGATTTATTGCGTGTACAGGCTGCTCTGACCATGTTCATGTTTCAGGCTAGTTTTCTCATTCTTATCGGTACGTTCCAATTGGAATGTCCTCTTTACCAGCAGGGCTTACAACCGAATTAACCCTTGTTTCAGCTGCGGCACTCGATCCCCCTGCTGGGTCTTTCATCGAGGTGGTCGAACGTGAAGTCATCATGGTCCTCTTCGTTTGTATCGGTTGGGCGTGAGTTTTTTTGGTAACAAAGTCGAACTATCAGCTGAGCTGCTTTTCACAGATGGAACTGCTTGGGAATTTATCTCGCGAGTCTGGCACGAAGTAACATCGATTATAATCCCACTCAGGAGCTTATCATCACCGGTCGTTACCTTGAGGCAGGCCCGACTGTCATAATCGCCGTATTCATCTTCATCGGTTGCTTCTTCTTCCTATACCTGAAGGCCAGATTGGGACCGGGCCCCTTTACCGTCGCAACCGTATTCGGCGCAATCTCTGTTGACATCCCCATGCTCTCTGCGGCGCTCTACCCGTATCCTGACTACAATATTGGAAAGGTCATCACCATCCCATTGGCCATTCACGCCGGACTAGCGATCTTGTGCTCTGCTATCATCTTCCCAACCACCATGACGGCCCAATACACAGCAGCCTGCAATGCCGTTCTGGCGCCGCTTGATCAGATCCTGCTTCTTTATCGTCAGGTGCTCAAGATGGACCCTGCCTCATCAGAGTTCGCCTCCACAGCGACCACTATCCACGGTCTGGTTGACAAAGCCGACGCCGGGTTAGCGGGTACAAGCGCCACGTACCGTCTGCTCAAACGCGATATCCTGTGGGGAAGGTTCTCGCCTTCCGATATTGGATCCCTGCAGGATCTCCTACGGCCGTTGGTTGTTCGGACGAACGGTCTGGGTACCTACTTTTACCTCATTGATCCGACGAGAGAGAAGTTCCCCATGACGCCGATGCCATCCATGCCTGCGACACCGACGAGTAGGTCCCGGACACCCACCCGATCATCATCTCCTTTGGAGGAAGCACCAGACGGTATTTCAGAGACTCTGAAGCGCAGGAGACGACTGGCTGATCACTCCCCTTCGCCGCTGCGTCAATCATTTGCACGGGAAGTGTCCGACCGCTTGGCTCTTCGGGAGAAAGAAGGTAGCCTCCGCTCGAAGGACACGAATGATCACGACCACGACCGTCGACGTAGTACATGGTCCCGCCACTTTCGTCACCACCGCAAGCAAAGCGGGGCACACCACACCCATCACGACAACCATCTTCACTTCTCGCTTCTCACCCTCGCGCACACCCTCTCAAGTCACCACCATCCTACGTTACCTTCAGAACCAGTTGTCGGCGTCTTTGAATCTCAGAGGTACATGGCGTTGGAAGCAACTCGGCTCGGTCATGGTAGCTCCCCGGAGACCACCGCGCTATTCGTGGGTTTGGT
Organism: Cristinia sonorae; assembly: GCA_021029105.1. Lineage (NCBI taxonomy): Eukaryota > Fungi > Basidiomycota > Agaricomycetes > Agaricales > Stephanosporaceae > Cristinia > Cristinia sonorae. The sequence continues at coordinate 182,211 of JAEVFJ010000036.1, read as the reverse complement.
CCAGGAGAGCTGTGACGAGCTACTAGAGCATAGTCAAAAGTCTCTGAAGGCGGCGCAAGAGTGGATCAGCAAAGCCCGTAGCGGGACATTTGCTAGTCAGGCGAGGATACAGAGGGAACGGAAAGCGAGGCTTGGGAATTTGGAGAAGGTCACGGCCGGGCTGAAGGATGCCTTAGAACGGTTCAGAAAGGACAAGAGGTGGATTTTTTATTCCCTCTTGATGCCTATCATTGTTAACTTGGTTATCACAGACTTCGCGTTTTGGACCCCTATCGTTCTGCCTTTGACACTCGTCATATCGGCTCACACACCGGAACCGACCCTCCACCACATAAATTCCTCTTCCACTGCTACGTTTACCAATACCACCTCATGCGATTCTCAATGTTCTTGATTGAGATGGTACGTTTACACTCATACCTCCCCCAATAGCGCATTTCACTGAGGTCTAGCTATTATTTTGCTGCCCCAGCTGGACGTTATCATCAATTTGGAGAAGGAACGGACGAAAGGGCGATTCTGGATGCCCACGATCCCACTTCGTCAGTTCGTTACGTCGGACAACTTGGAGGAGAATGCGGCGACGCATCAAAACGATGATGAGGATCCTGGTACGTGCTCAGCAACACTCATCTCATCACACCCTCATGACTAATTATTGTTGGATTTCAGATATTCTCCAGGGTCTTGATGAGCAGCATGGCGTTGCTGGCGATCTAGGAATTGCAGACCGCCGAGACCCAGACGCACTTCCTCCCGATAACGTCTTCCAACTGGCAATGAACATCGTGTATCGTGCATCACATGAACTGTTCAATGGAAATTCACTTTTTGCATTGAAAGCTGCCATATTGACTAGTAAGCTATGTCGAGTCGTATCTTTCTACTCGCTTAATTTGCTTTCTTGTTTAGTTGTGTTGAGTATACCTAGCTTGCTGAAGAGCTCGGCTGCTTTTGCTTTTGGCGAGCGATTTGTCTGGGCGGTGTGAGTTCTACTTCCACTTTCAGTTACACGGAAACACCTTATCACTACTTTTTCAGCTTCATGGCCCAACTTACCCTCGCACGATGGCGAGGTGACACTACCTTCGGGCTCGTATCTCGAATCCTCGCTACCATCGGCGGCTGCGTTGTCGGACTGGTTCTTTGGTGGATATTTTCTCTAAAACGCTTCCATGCCTTGAACTTAACACCCATCCACAGGTACATTTCCACCGGCTTAGGAAAGGGTAATGCATTTGGACTGGCCGCTACGATAGGTGTTGCCTGCCCGTTCATATTCTTCGGTCGTCTCTACTGGCCTGGTCCGCCGATGACGAACATTATCTTCTTCGTTACGATCATGCTGGTACGATGACCCTTCTCCAAAGTCTCCATTGGCTCTAACCAGACGTTTAGATTGTTGGGTATTCGTGGCAAAACACACACATGCCAATCGGGTTCAACTATTGGGGTTGGGAGCTGGCATGGGTATGATGATCCTTGCACAAGTCTCCAACCTTGAGTTTCATACCGTTCTCTCTTTAGCGACGATTCCTCTTGGTCTCTGTGGGAGTGACAGCTGCATTGTGAGTCTACATTACTCCATCACACTCATACGCCGTTGAACTCATGGTGTGGCGTTTACAGCATCTTCTCCTTCTTACCTCCCTCGACGACACTTCGTGGTTACCAACGTCGCATGATGGCAACGACAGTCGCGGAATTAGGCGGGGTTTACTGCAGCATCGTCTCATATGCGAACTCTAGAGAGCATATGGAGCCAGAGAGACTGCAAATCTTGCAGAGGTTGCTTGCAATTCGTCTGAAGCTGAACCGGTCCCATGTTATGAAAGCTAACATCACGTACGAGGTGAGACGCATGGCTGTCCTATCTTTTGCACCATGGCTCAACTCATGGTAGTTTTCACTACGCGGAAGATGGCCAGCAGAAAGGTACAAGAAGATTTTGGACAATCAAGTGTAAGCCCGCAGCAATCAATCCTTTTGTGTCATCCTGCCTATCACAAACTCATGCCAAACCGGAAATACAGGAGAATCGCTTTCCTCCTGTCGCACCTTATGTCCATCATTCAAAAGCTGGAACCGGCATGGACGCGTGCATTCCTCAAGCGTACCCGTTTGCTAGATTCAGACTTTCAGGGTGATATTCTAGCAGTGATCAGTAAGCCACGTATCGTCATTCTCCTTACAGACATCACAAATTGACGTCCTGTAGGTTTGATATCGACATCTTTACGAACGGGTCAACCTCTTCCGCAAATCACACCCTGCCCGCTGCTGGATAGGTTCATGGTCCATACGCATGGCTTGAACGTTATCCGACAAGAAGCTGACGATGATTATGGGCTACCCCGTACGATGACGATCGACACTCTGGAGAACGAACAGTACATGTGAGTGCTATCCATATTCTCTGGGTAATGCAGGCCGTTGACTGTCTGCGACTTGCAATTGCAGGTACTTCTCTGTTGGTGTCACGACGGCGTTTGGCATCATTGTTCGCCTGGACAAGTTGATGGTGGCCACTAAGGAGCTCGTCGGAGAGCAGTACCACATCCACGGCGTCGGGATGTCAGACTATCGGCCAGCCAGAGACGTCTGAAAAAACACAACCCTTACCCTCACCTAGAATATAGATCTTCGGGCCGTCTTGATATTCGCATTTGTATACTTCCGCACATCTGCATCGTCTTTTAGATTTGTTGGGTTTGTATCGTACATGGATTTGTATTGTCTAACCCTTATTTTGATGCCATACACTGTGCGATACCGCGACAACGAGAGGCCCAACCAGCTTGACTAGTTCCATACTTCACCTGCTACCATGCTACCGCTCTGCGGGGACATTAACGCCTGTGGTATGGTCTTGTACCTTTGCATCACCGTCACCTGCACCTTCTACCCCACCAACACCGCCCCGGCCCTCCACCTCCCTCTGTCCTCCTACCACATCCTGCATCTCCATCGTAGCATCCTCCACCCCACGCGCTCTATCCCTCTTCTTCCCATCATCCAACACAACCTCTCTCAACCCAAGACAAAGCACAAACTGCAACACCGCGATGCCCGCCAAGATCCTGAACCCGAGCCTCGACGCTCCGACGTACGAATCCACGACCTGTTCGCCGATGACGGGGTCGCGCGCTGCGGCCACCACTTCGTTAATGGAGATGTGGATCGGGGAAGGGAGCGATGCGAGGCGTTCGCGGAAGGCGTTATTGATGACTGGGTTTCGAGGAGAGGTAAGTCGGTGTTTGGTTTTTTTTTTCAGTATGAGTGGAGGAGTCAAGGAGACGTACTGGTTCCAATGATACCCACTCCTAGGACACCGCCTAAGTTAGGCGTCGAGCTTATCCACGCTGTGACGGTGGGCAATACTGCGTTTGGAAGCCCGGCTTGTGCAATTACCAATGTCAGCTGCGTTCCCTATGTATCGTGTATACAAGTCAAAAGTCAAATGACAGCCCGAAACGCCAGGAAGGGGGACGGCTTACAGCTCCGAAGCCAAGTCCGAATATCAGAGAGTATCCAACGATCTGCGCTACGGAGCTCTTCTCGTCTAGTGTCGACATGAGGCCCTTAAAAGCCATGCCTCAACATGAGTGGCAATATAAAGAGAGAATGAGAGGACGCCAGCCGAGCGGCATACATACCATTCCAACCGCTAAAATTGCCTGTGAAACGGCCAGTGTCGTTCGCACCAGGCCTGTTTTGAGCGACACGTAGCTATTAGAGATACTCGAGAGGGCGGCCATGAAGAGGAAGGGTATGACAAGTACCGCTGCCACTGTGGAGGATTTTCCAGTAACTTGGAGAAGCACTGCGCGAGATTGGCCTGGTGAACAATTAGGGAACGCATGGGCAATGGTACGTACGGGGAACATAGAATGTCTGAGAGAGGTTGTGAATAATGTCAGTCACACTGGTTCACTTCTCGTGTGTGAGGAAGGAGTCTTACGGCAGAAAAGATATGGAAGAACAGTAAGCAACGAACGACTGTCCTGGTTGTTTAGTACTATCGTAGAAATAGAGCACAAAGGGACGACATACCAGTCATGAGAGGAACGTTTCTCCACTTCAACCTCACAAACAACGCCAACGGAAGGATCGGATAAGTCGCCAAAGACTCCGCATACACAAACGCGAGCAGAGCAACGCCCGCACCGACCAACAGACCAATTATAACAGGAGAGTTCCACGGATACGCCTCGCCTCCAAGGTTGAGCGCGACGATAAGGAGGGTCAGGTTAGTGATGAGCATGAACATGCCCAAGGTGTCGAGATTTTTCGCGGCGTAGCGGAGGTTGAGGGATCTGGAGGGGGTCTTGATGTGGACGACGAGGATGAGGACGAGTGAGACTGGGTGGGTGTCAGTAACTGGCGTGCTCTGTTCGTTCCAATCTGGAGGTCGGGGGGGAGCATACCTACTGGTCCTATCGGTGCGTTTAAAAGGAATCTAGACGTCTTTTGCGTCAGCCAGGCTTTAAATAAACATGAGACTATCCTGATACTTACATCCACCTCCAGTGGCCTGACCGCGCCAACGCACCTCCAAGGATGGGACCAAGGGAGTCCGCGACGATGAAGACGACGTTGATGAGGTTCAAGTAAGATCCTCTTTGTTTCTCATTGGTGAGTTCTGGATTCTGAATGAGCTTGTCGTCAATAGCACAAAGGTGGGGGGAACTTCATACGGGAAACGATAATGATGGACAGCGACAGTAGACCTGCACCACCGACTCCGCTCACCAGCCTGCCTGCAACAAGCTGTGGGAGTTGGTGCGCAGTTCCTGCGATGATGTTTCCGAGGACGAATATCCATATCTCGGCGATGAGAAGATTCTTCGTACCAAACACATCCTGCCCATGATTGTTTATCAGTTTTCGAATGCTTGAACGGAAAGTGAGAAGGGTGACTTACAGAGAGACGGCCGGTGATGGGTTGTATCACGGTGGTGGTGAGTAGGTAGGACGTTGTTATCCATGTTAACGATCCCGTTGCATGCACGCCCGCCGCAATCTCTGACACTGCTGTGGCGACAATCGTCTGCTCTGCGCATCGTTTTGATGACACTCGTTAAATTGCTTGCAAAAGAACTCCGGTGCCTCGACGTACCTATAGCATACAGGAACGAACACAACCCGAGACTGGGACGAAAATAGCAAGTCAAAGTAAGTTAAGTTCAAAACCGCCAAGCCGATACGAGACCATTCACCTGAGCAAAATAATCCCAACGCGCGTATACGACATATCATCGAATTTCTCAAAAGCCACACCTGCGTCGCCGCCAGCTCCCAACCCAAACCGCTCAGTGCTCTCATTCTGACCCGTGCTTCCCGCCGCAGGCGTCCTCGTCGACTCTGCCGCACCGTCACGGTGGCTCGCCAGACCAGACGAGAACGCAGTCACAACCTCAAACCCATCTCCGTCTCTGTCGTCGAACCCGACCACCACAGGTTCTTCCCAGATGGCACTCGCAGAATGGGCGTTGTGGTGGTGCATGACGGCGACGCCCCCAGGCTGCTTTGCGTCGAGAAAACCCGACATTATTGTTTTGTTTTTCTTCTTCTTCTGGTTCGATATGTTCGATGTTTTTCGTCCCGCCGTCCGGCCTTGTGGCGAAAAGTTTTCCTCGGACGAATCGGAACTGGCGAATCGTTTTTTTTGGTGGAAACACATGATCCCGAAAGGCTTGGCACATCAGAATTGGAAATTTTCTCCACAGTCGGGCGTTTGCGTTGAGCTAAGCGACGAGGTCGAGGTCTGGATCGGACGAGCTGAGTCTCCTTTCTGTTGGGTTATGTTCAGGGTGTTCAGCTGGTACATTTGTCGTTGTTTCATAGGTCACTAGCGAATCTTGCAGTAGCAGAAAAACATATAGTTTTCTCTGGGCTAATTCTGAATAGTTTGTCTTGTGTTGCTGCGAGAGGCATCATACGACCCTCGTAGCTCGAGATGTACTCTGCAGATGATCGAACCACATGCCATCTGGAGTTATAACCCCAGACCCAAGCACAATCGGCATGACGTACCGTGATCCGTTTCTCTCGTAGCGAACGCACTCTGGTGCAGGAACGAATCAGAACGATGTTATATCGCAGTTTTTCCGGTTCCAAACTGTACTGTTACAACGAGCAACCCGAAAGAGAAAATGAGAAGGAACATTTCGAATAAAAGTGAGCGCAAACGCCGCGAAGAAACGTCGGAAGAAAAACACGCTTCAACTTCCTCCCCCCCTGCTGTGGCTCCGAGGTTGGCCAACGTATCTCCATGGCGAAAAGCAATGTTTTGTCTGAAAGTGATTGGTATCGACAGTAAGAAATACTCCGAGGACTAGGACAGGTAAGATAGAAGCATTAGAGACGAAACGATCATGAAGACGTGGAAGGACGTTTTTCAGTCCAAACGCTTGGGGATCTGGCCGAGGGGAAGAGTGAACCATGAATCCTCGCGCGTGAGGAGTTCAGCGAGGCCGACGTAGAAGGCGATGAGGGCAGTGATGATACCGAAGTACCCGCCAGCCTTTGTCACATTCAGACGGCCAGTGTATTCACCTAGAACGTGTCGGTCAGGCACGGAATACACGCGGGGGCTATTTTTAGAACTTACCACCAGCGAGAAGGAAGAAGGTGATGGTCAAGAAGGCGAAGAGGGCGATAAGACCCATGTTCCTGCGCGAAGCAGCGACACTAGAATAGAAGATGAGACGTTTTTTGACTGGTAATCATTGATAGCAACACTCACAGCAGGATGAAAGTGAGAAGACCCCAGGTCGTCAAGTAGATACCGAGGGCGTCCGTGAGCTGCTCATTCCCCGAGTACGCAGCAAGGATGCCGGAACCGGGGATGAGGATTGAGGCGTACGAAAGCCAGAAGCCGCCGTACATTGTGAATGCTGATTAAGACGCGGTCCAGTTAATTAGCATGGTGAAACGAGGGGCGTTGAGGAGCAAAGGCGGCAAATGCAGATCACACACGCGGCGCCCGGATCCAATACGGATGACCATCGCACCCACAGTCAACGGCCAGGCAAGGTATCAACGATCCCAAATCATCCTCGCTCAGCACACGCTGACATGGATCCCCATACCGTGCCGGCCCCTCTCTATCTTTGCACAGGGGGGGAAGTACTCACCAGTTGCACCGAAGGTGTTTCCGCAGGCAAACTCCCACATGCCGGCAAGGAGCTGCGAGAGACCGCCCACGCCGAGGGCCATGCCGACGACGGCGTTGGGGGTGGAGATTCCTCGGGCCCTGACGTTGAACAGGGAGAGGATGAGAGTGGTGGATGCGAAGGCAAAGAGACCCCTAGAGGAAGAAACACGCGTCAGACGCGTCGACACCACGCACAACGTGCCGATAGTGAACGACGGGGACTTACAATGGTCCCGGGTTGCCCAAACGCCTGCTGGGAGGCCGGTAGCCAGCATGGGCGTGAGGGGGAGCACCGCCGTATTCGGCCTTTTCGATACCGTTCTTGTCAGCCATTGCGATTAGGTTGAGGACGTTGAGAAGGACGACGAGGAGAACGTTGAAGACGGCGACGACGACCAAGCACCTGAGAGAGGAAACTCCGTGGAGGTGGGAAGCAAGGTGACGGTCGAACGAGAAAGTTTCGGCGTGAGTCTTTATTCGAGAGATTACGTAAGGGCGCCTAGGTGATTGCGGGGAAGGAAAAAGGTTGACGAGGGTGGGGAAGAATCAATAGAAATGTCATCTGATCGTTTCGCGTGTCCCCAGCCGAGAGAGGTTGACGAGCAAGCAGGAGGATGCAGAAACTGGATCATCCTCGCCTCGGCCTAGCTGTCCAGAAGGAGTTTAACCTACTTTCAGAAAGGGTGTCGATGATGCGGCCGAGGACGTCGAATAGGAGGGGGGCACGTCACGGAACCCCTGCGGATTATCCACCAGTCCACTCCGAGAGAGCCAAGTTGTCCGTTGGGTGCCACAGCAAGAGTGCAAAGTAACCTCGACTGCACCAGCCTCCAGGAGCGCCAGGAGCAGCTCTCTCGACGGAGCAGCGGTGGGCAGCCAACGCGTCGGAGAAACATAGGTGATGTGTGATGGCCGACACGCCGGAATGCAATGATTTCTTCCATTGGGACATGTGTCAACGAAATATATGCGTTGCGACCTGTTTCACCATTTGACATATGAGCACGCAACGCATCTCTTGCTTTACCGAAGGTTCTCGTGCCATAAACGGAGACACATATTGGGAGAAGATGTCAACTTTCCGCTAAAACGAAATGAGTGTGCGACGAGGGATGCTCACATCGCGGACGGAACAACGCCAAAGCCCATAGCGCCCGAGCTCAGCGGAATATGCACGCCATCAGTCCCGTACGCGGGCGAGCGACGACTTTGTCGAGAGCGTGGTGGCGGCGGGACCCGAGCGGACAGGAGTCGAGTCCGTATGCCCGGCCACTCTCCAGACCAGTCCCGGTTACAGAGCAACACCCTTGGCAAGAAACGAGAAAACCCGGAGTAAGGAGTCCCCTTTGAACCTGCCGACCATCGCTTGCACCAAGCATAAATCGCGGAACCAGTGAGGAGTCCGAGGGGGGAGGTGGCTCACAAGCCGTATTAGGAAACAACCGTCATGAATGTGGGTCCAAGGGGGAAGTTTGTCATTCACCGACACGGTCGCAGTGAGAAAGCATCTCGGAGGGGGGGAAGGGACTCGATGGAATCCATGCAGGCCACGCTTTTATATATGCTTGCGACCTCTGATGCACGGATGAACCAGGGAGTTGCAAGAATCGTCAAAAATCCTTCAGGAAATAAGTCCGTAGCGCCCCGATATAGCTGGAAGGAGGGAGAGATTCCCAATACGGTCGTGCCAAACTTCGGGCGATATCGAAAGGCCTATTCTTGACCAGTGCGCCGAGCTCGGGTCGGTGGCGGGTGAACGTTGGGTGTATCCCAATTGGGATGATCGGGTGCCGTCGGAATCTACACAGTCCAACTTGACGAGTCGTTTGTTGCTCCTCTCACCAAAGCAAAACGGAGACCTGCACGCAGATGGCATACGCAGTGGCACCGATGTTGTTATCGACTCAGCGATCCATCCGATAGTTGAGTGGTAAAACGATATGATCGGTGACAAGCAGATGACTTACCATTGGCCAACTTCAGTAAGTGAGACGCTTCAAACAACTCCTTGGAGGTTCAAATATGCAGCTTCAGATGTGCTCCTGCAGGTGAGGAGGTGAAGAAATGAATAAAGATATAACCAAAGCAAGTTCCCAATTGTGGAGAGCCCGTCCCGCCCCAGCGTCGGCAGGCCAAATCGGGCCGCGAAACTTCCCTAAGAGCTTCGGAGTTGCTCGGATTCTGGACTTGACGTTGGCGGGCGGACCGCTTTCACTGCTTCAACTTTCAAGTTGAGACCAGCATCTTCTGCCTGCACATTACTCTCGCTTGGAAGGAGTCATGAGGGCGAACAAAGATACGACCATTCGGTTGGCCAACATCGTGCTGGTCCCATACAGGTGAGCGCGTATCTTCAGAACAAAAAATCTCGGCCATGTACTGACCGGTTCGCAGAAAAGAGCATGTCGCTGTAGGTTGTTGCTATGGCTGCAAGTCGAAATCTTCACGTGGATTGATGAAGGCTCTGAATGCCAAGTTAGAAGTATCATGAATGGATGCAGAGTGCAGAGTTGCAGGAGTTGACCGCCAGCGAGCCACTGACTTTGGAGGAAGAGTATGAGATGCAACGTAAGTCGCAACCTCGCATACCTCACAGGAATTTGCTCATCACAACCTTAAATACTTTAGAGAAGTGGCAGGATGACGAAGACAGTGCGCATGATCCATTCGGGAGTTCCTGATCGCCCGCTCAACGGTGCTGCCCCCCACCAGAATTGACCTTTATTATCTGCGTTCAATCGGACCTGGGCAATGATGGGACTGACACCGTGACTACACCTACGGGCAACGGCAGCCTCGTTATGGTCGGGGATGTCAACCTCTTTCTGAAGGGATCTCCAGACGATGAAGACTTTGAAGTCGAAGCGGAAATCATGATAGCCGGTGAGTCCCTCTGCGCGATGTACCACTTCCCCGGCCTGTTCTCACTCTAGACTCTCTATCAGAACAACAATACCGTCGACAAGGCATCGCCCATAAAGCGCTCCAACTGATGCTATCATATGCGACCTCCCCCGCGTCGCCAAGCCCTCTCCCAATCAACCCTGCTTCACTAGTCGTGCGCATTGGTGAATCCAACGGCTCAAGTATTCGGCTCTTTGAAAAGCTGGGTTTCGTTTTGACCAAGCGTGTGGAAGTCTTTCACGAGGTTGAGCTACGATTTCGCGGGAATCCTGAAGAATGGGTAAAGGGTACTGTGGCTCAAATATCGCCTTCGTTGTTCGTGTCATGAGGTACGTGCGGCGACACTAAAGCTGAGCTCGTTCATTGACATCATGATATAAGACCTCTTTCATTGTGTAAAGTAGATTGCATTCGAACCTTAGTACATGAAGACGATTACAAAGCATATATTGTAATCCAAGTCATTACGATGACGATCCTCATTTACTGGTCCATCCCCCACATTGCCAGGCAAACCGGAGTTCATTGTACAGACGCCGGTTCGACCTTCCACGGGACGGGCCCACGCGGGCCGCAATGGTTGATCAATTTTGCGGAGGGCGCACTCGTGCAGCGGTCCACATGACAGGTACAAGATCAATACAGTGATGACGCCCTCCTGCGCAACTTGAGAAAATAGAGTGGGGAAGACGCGCCTAAGGAGATTGCGAAGACGGCACATGGTCACCGAGGAGGTCTGCAGAGAGATGTGAGACGAACCACACCAGTGAGAGTAAATTCGTTGTGGCTGCTGGCCTTTCTGCATTTGCTCATCTCACATGCCAATACAAGCTCCGTACCCACGCCAGAAATGTATGGAAACAATCGAGAAAAGCGGATTCCAAGCCAATCACAACAGAATTGGATATATCTTTCCCGGAACCCCTTCATGGGAATCATTATCGAGCCATCACTGGCCCGGGCCCGTGTGTAAGCTAACCGCTGCAGGTTTATAAAGGCGTCGGGACTCCTTTTCACCAGCTTTCCTCGCCTTCGCACCCTCTCCTCCCATACCAACACAATGCCCGAGACGTTCACGTACACCTTTGACACTCCTACCTACAAGGGAAAGACCTCTTTCTCGACTGGCCTTTTCATTGACGGCAAGTGGGTAGACGGTGCTAAGAAGACAACCATCGAGTAAGCCCGATCCTCCATTCACGTCTAAAACCTTCCACCCACATGTTTTTCATTTTACCAGCGTTATCAACCCTACCAATGGCAAGCTTATCACCAAGATCTCGGAAGCCGTGAAGGAGGATGTCGACACCGCCGTCATCGCTGCTCAAAAGGCTTTCGACACCGTCTGGGGCTTGAACACCCCCGGAGCCCAGCGTGGTCGTCTCCTCAACAAGCTCGCCGATCTCATGGAGGCCAACTTCGACGAACTCGCTGCCATTGAGGCTCTGGACAACGGAAAGACCTTCGGCTGGGCCAAGGACGTTGACGTCACCGAATCGATCGCGTGTATCAGGTACTACGCCGGCTGGGCCGATAAGATCCAAGGCAAGGTCATCGAGACCAGCGACGCAAAACTCACCTACACCCGCCACGAACCCATCGGTGTCGTCGGCCAGATCATTCCATGGAACTTCCCATGTACGTGTTTCTTTCCTTCGTTTTCGCCATAGTCCCACCCAGGCTAAGCGCTGTTGCCTTCTGTGTTTTCTCAGTGATGATGTTTGCGTGGAAGATCGGTCCCGCTTTGGCAACTGGCAACTGTACCGTCCTCAAGCCCTCTGAGTTCACTCCTCTCACCGCCATTCGTATGACCGAGTTGATTCAGGAGGCTGGCTTCCCACCTGGTGTCGTCAACGTCATTGTTGGCTACGGCCACATCGTTGGCCAGGCCATCTCGGAGCACCCACACATCGAGAAGGTTCGAACTCTTCTATCTATATTTGTTCTGCTGATAGACTCAGTGTGCTTCTGACAGGTGGCGTTCACTGGTAGCACTTTGGTCGGCCGCAAGGTCATGGAGGCCGCCGCCCGCTCCAACTTGAAGAACGTGACTCTTGAGCTTGGTGGCAAGTCTCCCAACATCATCTTCGAGGACGCGGATATCGACCAGGCTGTCAAGTTCACCTCTCACGGTATCTTGTGCGTATTCACATACCCAGCCAACTCCCTCTCACACACTGACTCATCACTTCGCGTTTTTTTCACTACAGCTGGAACCATGGTCAGGCATGCTGCGCTGGCTCCCGTATCTTCGTCCACGAGAAGGTGTATGACGAGTTCCTGACCAAGTTCACCGCGAAGGCCAAGTCGTTGAAGATCGGCGATCCCTTCGGCGTCGACACCTACCAAGGTCCTCAGGTTTCCCAGATCCAGTTCGACGTGCGTTTAGATGAAACATTGTCGGGAATGAACAAACCTCACTGACCGAACATCCTTACCGTTTCCAGCGAATCATGGGTTACATCGACTCCGGAAAGGAGCAAGGCGCCACCTGCCATCTCGGTGGTGAGCGTTTCGGCGAGGAGGGCTACTTCATCAAGCCCACGATCTTCACCGATGTCAAGCCCGACATGAAGATTGTCCAGGAGGAGATCTTCGGCCCCGTCGGTGTCATCATCAAGTTCAACAACGACGACCACGTCCTCGAGCAGGCAAACGACACCTTCTACGGTCTCGCTGCTGCTGTGTTCTCCAAGAACATCGACCGTGCCCTCCAAATCGCACACAAGCTTAAGGCTGGTACCGCCTGGGTACGTTCTCATGTTCACTGAGTGTTGCAAGGAGAGCTTACAGATAATCCTTCCCACGCAGGTCAACTGCATCAACCAGCTGCACCCACAAGTCCCCTTCGGTGGCTTCAAGCAGTCCGGCATCGGTCGTGAGCTCGGCGAGTACGCGCTGGAGAAGTACGTCACAGCTATCTTATCTGTTTCAACGTATACTTACAATCCTCCTTCCATAGCTACACCGCCGTCAAGGCCGTGCACGTCAACTTCCGCACCACCGTCGACTAAATGCTTGCCCAGTCCTGCCTTGGTTGTCTTTGAGTCTTACCGCGTTACTGCGCGGATCACAGAAGTAAAAAAAAGAAGGAACACATTTGTACTATTTGTAACCATTATACCATCACCCCCCACCCTCATGGCATTTTGTATCATTTCGTAGCATCTGCGTCTCAACATGCAGTCGACCTTTTGCTGGATTCTGCTACTTGAGACTGGAAGTATAACACGATCATTAGGGATGTTCGTAGTGAGTCCTGAAGCTTATTCAAGCGCAGGTGACAGATTCAACCTCTCACTGTGAATGCCTCGCGGCTGACGTGCTTGAAAGCTCATTTCCTATAGCTTCTTAGCCACTGGAACTATTGCTTCAGCAGTGGGCATCCTCTCCGTGTCTCGCCACTGTTGGCATTCTACGATTTCTGTGATTTAGTTTGACTACGCCCTCTAACATTCTGAACCCACCCAACTGCTATCAATGTTTTCAGTCCCAAAAAGCCTCCCTGGCGGGGAGTCGAACCCCGCTTTCGCGCGTGACAGGCGCGTGTACTAACCGATATACTACCAGGGAATGATAAACGCTCACTGTAACTACCGACTCGGACAGTCACTGATTCTTGCCTTGTCGTGCTACCAAATGGCTGCAAACGCTTCATCAAACCAGCCCGCACCCTCATGTGGCATCTCTGAATCTATGATGTCGTTGCAATTCGCTCATGGGGACCCACACGGCCATGCAAGATCACTTTGTCCCAACTGTTCCTGATGAGGTTCAATTGTACAGACTCCGAACGAGTCCACGCGTACCGGCCGGCTTGCACTGCTTCATCCCGACTTGCAGGTCGTAGAGCTTGAACAGCTTGTCACTGCATCCTGTACTGTTGAGTTACCAAGACGTCTCTGTTCTTTCTCATCTCTGACGACCTGTGCAGCGCAACGGTAGTTTCGTTCGGTCGAGCATATCTTTGCGCACACAATCGGGCATGGATAACTCGAAGGAACCATCGTCTTCAACTTCTACACAGTTCGAATCCGACTCTATCGATGTTACCGAGCCCCGCCATCCGACTAGGACCCGTGCTAATGGCCCAAGCTCTGTCATGGACGGCCCTTCAGCACTAGTGAGTGACACGTCGCCTTGCTTCATCTTTGCTCAACGTGAACACTATGTGTAATCATTGTCACAGCTTGCGATGGATCACCCGGTCAACTTTCACCCGACACGCTCGATCCTCATTTGCGGGGCTCTGTGTGGCCTCGGAATTCTGGGTATAAATCGCTACGCTCGGTGTCCCGCCAAACGTCGATATGGGCGACTGGGACTTGCCTCAGCCGCTGCGATCTATACTTACAACAAATCTGTGCACTACGACGGGCACGTTCGCCTCCGCGAACAGTTTAAGGACGAACAATGCAGACCCATCATCACTGAGTGGTTGAAATGGGCTCTCTATATTGAAGTGACCCGAGAACATCAACCCGATGTCTTCCGCGCCCTCAGGGAGCGGGAGAATAGCCTTGAACCTGGAAAGTTGAACAATGTCTACCAGGCGTTGCCCAGCGATGAAAGACGTCTAATCGGTTGGAACCATTAACCTACCTGCGTAAACATGGACGTTGATTGTGGTCTGAAAATACAGGACAGGAACCCTTGAGCAATCCTCACCAGCATCTCGCTTGGAGGCTTGTAGCACGAAACATGTTGGCAAAAGACCAAGAGCACTGGCCGGCTCTATCGGCAAACGACAGACATAAACTCACTCTCCTCTTTGCTCAAGGGATGAGCTTAGCTGACGACGTGGTATGCGCCCTGTATTGCGGTGAGCAAAAGAACGCTTGCTGATGGGATTATGTGTAGCAAACACGATCTCGCTGTATAGTTGCGAGCCTTGTGGTCGCGTCCATAGGCATTCTTTCGCCGTGGCCTTTCGTTGTGGGTCCAATGTTCGCTGCGGCAGTTGGTAGTTTCGCTGCGTCTGTATACTGTGGCGAGGCCTACAGGCTTCGCTTTGCGGCGCAGTGTATTGATGCCTTAGAAGACAAAACGTCTTCTGCGAAGGTTGTTGAGGGATTTTTGCCCGGCTCTAGCAGTATGGGCTCTATTCCATAGTAATCACATCGCCACATTTGTCATACACGCTTTTCAGGATTGTTCCTTCAATGACACCTTCAAGCCCCCACTGGCTGGTTTGAATGGTGACAACGAAGAGAGCAAAAGAGCGGACAACTGAGGAAGTTGGGGCCGGACCGAACAGGAGGACCTACATGTCTATGCACAATCTGTTTGCTCACACCGTCCCTGATGAGGTTGAACTCTACAGACTCCGAATGACACCACGTGTATCGGCCGGCCTGTCTGCTTCACGACTTTCATTAATACCTCATCCTGGCCTTCGAGAGGCAGAATAGGTGAGTAACGTTTCCAGGAGTTTCTCTTTATCAGCAATTAGAGTCACGGATACTGACGCCGACTATGCGTGTGGCATACCTCAGGCTCTGGTAACTGACTAGGACAACTCGGACATGGTCAAGCAGACAGCACAACCGTCATCAGCGGCTTCTACCCAGTCAGAGTCTAACTCAGGCTTTCTCGATGTCACCGAGTCTGTATATCCGTCGAAAGCTCAGGTCGATGGATTAGGCTCGATCATGGATGGCACCTCGGTCCTGGTGAGTGGCACAACACCTCACCTTCGTAGGATAACTTTCATTAATACGCGTCTTAGACTGCGATGAATTTGCCTGTGAACTTTCATCCACTCCGCAATATCGCCATCTGCGGGGCAGTGTGTGGCCTCGGTGTCCTGGGTATAAACCGCTACACCCGCTGCCCCGCCAAACGTCTGTACGGGCGACTAGGACTCGCCGCCATCTTTACAGGATATTCCTACGACAAGTCTCTGGAGTACAGTGCGATCGCGCGTTTGTCCAAACTGGTCCAGAACAAGAACTGCCAGCCGATACTGGTGGAGTGGATGGCATTTTGCATGTATTGCGATACCGCCCGCAACGACCCCACCTCCATGCTGAACCAGTTCCGATCCATCAAACCCCCTCACGGTGAGGATATGCTTACACACTTTCCAAGCGAAGAAAGACGGCTCATTGGTAAATGTCGCCGAGAAACTCTTCCAAGCTTAGATCGTTGAAATTGCAGTTGCAATATAGAGCAAGAACGCTGGAATAACCCTCACCCTCGGCCCCATCGGAGAGTCCTCATGCGATATGTATTGGACAAAAGATTCAAGGAATATGGCGTATCGGCAAACGACAGGCATAAGCTTACGCTCCTTTTCACCGATGTCCTGTGTATGGCAGACGAAGAGGTATGCCCCTCGTGACCTCCCAGTTATGTGCTGAGCTTCTTGCTGTCACTAGGAGACCCGAGAGAATTTGGTGAGGGGCAGCGTGATTGCTGCAGCAGTGGGAGTTCTCTCCCCATGGCGATTCCTCGTTGGTCCTATGTTTGCTGTAACATTAACCAGCCTCGCCGCGTCTTTGTTTTATGGCCAGTCGAGCTACCGATATCGCTTTGCGATAAGTTGCATCGATGCCTTGGAAGACCTGGCGACTTCAGCAAAGGCTGTCGAGGAATCGTCCTCCCTACCATGCCGGAATAATACCAATACATTTGTCACATACATTTACCCGTGGTTTCTCTCTATACATGCCTGTTGTAGTCTGCTGATATTTCTTCTTGTCTAAATCATCCCCATTTACGCTTTGATCGGAGGGGAAGAGTACCGCGTCCCAAATACACCCTCTTGCTTCGCCTTGATTTCTGCAAGAAGGAAATGCACAATCAGCTCACACCACCAATGACAACATAGCTAAGTACTTACGCAGTGCGACGTGCTTGGAAAAGAATCGGCTCCACGCGAGGTTACCTATGAGTAGGTTAATCAGATAACTGGTGGATGCTATAGTACGGGGAAGACATACCCATCATGTACCACAGTCCAGGAGTGCCGAGCTCACGCCATGTCCCGCTCAACTCTCCCTCCTCATTCAATCCCCAAATAGGTGGGACCTTGTCGCCGACTTCGTCTCCACAGATCTTACGGATGGGCTCACGGATGTCGCCGAATCTGAATGCATCACATCAGAACACGAGACACTCAAACGGAGTGAAAGAAGAAGGCAAGAGACGCACCCGGTGGCAAAAAGAACGACGTCAGCTTGAAGCTCGCTGCCGTCAGTGAACTTCAGACCTGTCGGTGTAAACCGTTCGATTTGGGTGTTATTCTTAATTTTGATTTTTCCGTCAATGATCAATTGGCAAGCTCCAACATCTACACTCAAACATCCTAGGTGTCAGTCATCATGGACAAAGATCTTTAATGTGCACACTTACCGAGATAATAGCCACCAGCACGCTTCAACGCAAGGAACAAGAACCCAGAACCGTCGTCGCCCATGTTCAGGTTATACCCGACGCGCTTCAAGCCCTCGAGGATATCCTTGTCGGCCTCTGCGATCTCAGCCGTCTGCCGTTGCGCGATTAACTTATTGAAATAAATAGGTGTCGCGTTGGCAATTCGGTCTGCTACCTCGGGAGCAGGGCCGCCTTGCCAGTACAACGCTACGGGCAAGGTAAATGAGAATTCCAAGAGGAAATGCGAGATGAGGGTACATACGTTTCATCAGTCGCGGTGATCCTTCTTTGGTGGTCATAATGTATGTCGAGCTCCGTTGGAACATGGTAACATCTTGGGCGAAATGAGATTTTGGCAAGGTATTGGGCGACGATAGAACATACCGACGCCGTTTTCGACATAGTCCGCAGCGATATCATGTGCTGTGGAAGCATGAGCATCGGTCAGTCATTTGAATCCGATGGGAGACTTACCAGATGTGCATGCACCAACGATCACAACCTTCTTCCCAAGGTGATCAGTCGCTCGATGGTGCTGAGTTGAGTGCAAGACCTGTCCTTGGAAATCCTCCTGTGGGATATGTGTCAGAATGAGTCTATCACTTTTTCGGCATATCCCTACCTTGCCCGGGATGTTAGGCACGTTGATAGACCCAGCACCAAGACCCAACGCAAAAACGACATGGTCAACTCGAAGGATGCGCTCCGAGCCATCTTCCTTCTTGACGGTGACGACCCACTTATTGGTAGCTTCATCGCGCTGTGCGTGAGTGACAGCGGTTGAGTTCCACACGTTCAACTCCATGATGCTCGCGTAGAACTCTAGCCAGTCAGCGAGTTTGCGAGCAGGAATGAAGGTCGGCCATGATTCGGGGAAGCTGCAATGAATCAGTCACAACGGTAATAAAAAGTTTACAAGACTTACTTCAGGTATGGTAGTTGGTTGAACCCTAGAGTGCATATCAGGATCATGTCGGGCTCAGTCTGTGGTGTGACTCACATATAGGGTCGTGCAAGCAGAGAGCTTGGTATCGGTTCCTCCATTGATCACCAACTCGAGGCTGCTTCTCCACAATTAAGTTGGATACACCCAAATTCTTCAACCTCGCAGCCAAATCCAACCCTGACTGACCAGCACCGATGATCAACACCTCCGGATCGCCATCAGCGAATGCCTGCTCCCGTTCCCTCTGTTCTTGCCACTTGCCATGATTTGGTGCAAAGCTTCGTAGCTCTCCGATCCTCTCTGGGTATCCCTTGAGGTTCTCGAGATTAGTGCACAACACGAAAGACTTCCATTCGCCGTTTGCGGTGGGCACGAGGAGAGCGGTGACCCGGCCCAAAGCAACCTTGGTCTCAAAGTCAAAGTGTAGTCGTACCCACAGCAGATCCGGATATGGCTTGTCCACCGCAGCCTCTACGAATTTGAAGCCAGAGAACTTCTCAGTCTCGAGACGATCCTGGAGGAACTGTTTGATCCCCGCAGATCCCTGGAACGTCCGAAGATCCCAAGTGAGCGCAAAGAGGTCCCTCCACCAGCCATCCGGGTGTATTAACGCAACTGTGGCGTCGATATCGTTGGTTTCAACGGCTTTTGTGAAGGATGCCAGCCAGTCCTGGCCGACCTTCTGCGCGTCAAGATCGTCCGGAACGGTGGCGTTGAGACGGTCAAGGGTTGGCAGGGCGTGCTTTGTGGACATGCTGGCGGTAGATTGCAGAGGGCGCAAAGAGACCAGTAACAGATAATGAGATTGAAATGAATCGATGAATCTAAACTTGTATTCTTCGCATTATTGCTCAAGAATGACGAGCTCGCCACGAACGTTTTCCGACGACTCGGCCAAAATTCGGCGACGATGCTCTGAGGTGACGACCATTCAGGAGAGTTCTCTTTGCAATCCCTGGTAGTA
The DNA here is from genome assembly GCA_021029105.1 of Cristinia sonorae. Lineage (NCBI taxonomy): Eukaryota > Fungi > Basidiomycota > Agaricomycetes > Agaricales > Stephanosporaceae > Cristinia > Cristinia sonorae. Next base: position 162,861 of record JAEVFJ010000036.1, on the reverse strand, counting down.
TATCGGTTAGTACACGCGCCTGTCACGCGCGAAAGCGGGGTTCGACTCCCCGCCAGGGAGTATCTTTTTATCGAATTCCTCGTCAATAGAATGGATGATTTTCATTCAATTTTTGCAAAGCGAGCTATGCGTGAGAGGCACTCCTTTCTATGTACTATCCCATCGACACACCTCATCCCCGGTAACCTCGCGGTCATCGAACAGCATCACATTGAGGCTCTTTGATATGGTTCCCGGTAAGCAGGATCTCACCATCAACAAGTCCATAATGTACATTAACTAACTGTGTACAACATCGGAGTACTTCCACGGTCTAACATGACAACTATACTCATGATCCCAACCTAAACAAACCCAGCACCCACCGCCTACATTACCCTCCTCACGGATCATCCTCTATAAAGATTCTATCCACATTGTTCCACCGCACATCCTGGTTCCCAGCCTTCCGCTCAAGATACACCCTCTCCCTCTCCGCCCAATACTCCAACACCTCGTTCTTCGTGCGCGCCGGCGTCCACACCCGCTCGCCAGTGTCAGGCTCCGTGTCCGCGATGAACCACCTCGGTTTATGCGCCTTAACCTTCCCTTCCTCCCGCGCCCTCCTCGTCGCGCGCTGGTACTCCTCCTGCATGTTCTTCAGCTCGTTCGCGCGCTCGTACTTCCCGAGCTCGAACGCCCTCTGGTCTGGACGCAAGCGACAGTCGGTCGGACACAGGTTCGGCTTCAGCTCCGGTGGGCAGTCGTTCAGGGTTATTGCGAAGGGAGTAAGGTTGAACGGCGCGACGGGCTTCTCGGAGTTACGCCAGAGGAGAATGTACTCTGGAGTAGTAGTCTTGGGAGAGGTGAAACCGCTCGTGGGGACGGAAACGTCGGGGTGCAGGGAGCCCACACCTGTCCCTACAGCTCTGGCGACGAGCTGACTGTTCCAACGACCAGCAATCTCGTATGTAACGTTGCCATCCGAGTCCATGACATATCCAGAAATCTCATAGGCGTCCCTGCCTCTCCATCCACGAGGCTTGAACGTAAGAACACATTGATCTTTTGTCCGGTGATTAGTGACCTGGGTGCAAAATTTAGCACCGGTAGCAATTGACACGCAAGTAATACTCACAATCATATCACCGTAGTGATCAATTGTTGGTGAACCCAAGATAAATCCAGAGATATTTGTCGTGACCTTCTTCCAACTGTAATGCTCAATGACCTTGCCAGGCCTGTACGTGCACTTCGGATACGACGGCTCTTGCTTCTCGTCAAGAAGCAGTTCTGCGTGCGCAACACCGGTAGGACGAATCTCGAAAGATTTGCCCATGAACTTGTTCTGAGCGTCGACCTACGTGTGATCAAGCAATAAGTCAACAGCGTACCATGACTTACTTGCTAGTACTTACTTCGCCATAGTAATTCCAGCTGGGTGAGTCGGCCCAGCACGCAGACATGGGTGGGTGATGGCTGACCTGCTCCGACACATACCGGTATTCCTTGTCAAAACGGACATATTCAAAGGTCTCGCTCTGGAAGCATGTGTGAGACTGGCATGTGGTTAACTGTCTCAAACAAAACCACTTACAAGCATGGGGTTGAAAGGCTTGGCTATCCGCCCAATTGTAGAGGAGTAGTTGGACATAGCAAACGCGGCAACGAAGGCAATACGGCGATGTGGATCGTCTTCCTTGACGGCAGCGTCCACTACATTCTGCAAGTTAGCAAACATTAATATACGTAGGACGAGGGTTTCCACCCACAGCACTCCGAGAACTCCATATCTTCAGCCTAAAAACCGTGGTCAACACAGCAATCTAGCAGAAAGTGGAATAAGTTTATCTTACCATCCGCTGCAACATACTCGTCGGCTCATTGAAGAACACAGGGAACGAGATCTTCGTCAGATCCTTGCCGATACTATTCTTCAACACAGCCCACAAGCTCATCGGCGGCCTATCGTCCGACGTGATCGCCAACCTCTGCCTCAAATGCCTATAGTTCTCGTACTGCGCCACGTTGATAGACGAAGGCGGTTCCTGGGGGACTTTACCGGTAAGAGACTCGTTGACGACGAGGTTGGGGAGGGTGTTTGACTCTATGGCGTCGAAAAACTCGTCTTCCTCGTCTGTGTCTGCGCCGTCTTCCTGGTCTATTGAGGATCTAACGACGAGCGAGAACCGACGACCGAGACTGCCTGATCCTGTGGGAGACAACAACGGTCCTGTGCGATGGGTGATCGTGGGGAGAGGCGAGGGCACATGCACTGGAGACTGGCGAGCGGTGGCCGGAGCAGTGACAGCAACGGCGACGGAGGCAGGAACGGGGACAGCAGTTGGAAGTTCTTCGTCCGCCACGGCTTCCTCCTGAAGGGGCGGCGACGCGAGAGCCAGATATGAGGGCCTGTTCTTCAACGTCCCCAATTCCGACACAGACGTGAACGTCGTGTCCACAAGTTTACTTCTCCTCCTGGACCTGTTCTTCAACTCGGTTTCCAACAACTCTCCCTCCTTCACAACCGCACGAAGACTTTCCTCCCATACGTTCTGCCTCTGCCGCTCCCGCTCCAACTCCTCTTTCCACCAGTCCTCGCGTTCCCTGACCATATTGACGTAATCTGAGAGCATGTTCTGCGTGACGGTCATGGAGTCCTGAAGCCCTTTGCTCGCGTCGTTTAAGGGCCCATTCTTCTTCAACAAGTCGGTCAGCATCTGAGCAGTCAGCTCCATCTGCGCAACCGTGGTGTTTCCCTGAAGCTGGAACGCAACTTCATGAGGTGGATGTCTCTCCGTCTCCTCCATTGACGATTCAGCGTCACGATTATGGTCTCGCTGCTCGTCAGCCATCGCGGCATCCAAGCCGTGCTGGACATCTGACTGATGGTCCAGTATGTCATCTGGGACAGAATTCGTTGAGACCGCGGCGCTGATTGTTTTGGCCATGTTCGGACTATATGAGAGCGACGGAGTCCGGAGTGAGGCCGGTGGAGCAAGGCTCGATGTTTCGCTCTCACCGCTGCGTCTACTGGTGGCAGTGTCACGTCTTGACCATTCGATACTCTTGGTCAAAGCTTGCATCCACCGCGACGCTTCCACGGGGTGATTGGCTTTCATGTACCATTTCTGCGCTGTGTGGTGACCCCGAGCTGGCGTTGAATGAACCTCGAAGCGGAGTCCGCCACTGCCAGGCGTTGACTTCAGCTGCGCGGTCTTCATTGCGATTGACCCTCGACTGGAGACTCCTTCGTCTTCTTGATGGCGATAGTCTAATGCGCTGTGAGTAAGTTGTGGATGACGTCATCGTTGAAACTTACAGGACAGAACACCGTTTCTCAGTACAAACCAACGGGTATTGTACCCTTTAGCTACATTAGTGTACTTGTTCAGGTATCCTTTCAGCTCAGGTGGTTCAAAGGAGGGCGGTTCAATCAAACTAGAATCCTGATTTGCGTCTAAAGAAGTCAATAAAAATAGACATTGATCAGCGAGGCGAATCACTTCAATCATGAGGATACGTACACTGTCTCAGGAATGCTTTGACGCGATCATCCTTCCCACAAGCCTCCGACACCGTACGACCTTTCCGATCTCGCACAAACACGTCAGCCCCAGCGCGCACAGCAAGCTCTATAGCCCTGAAATCCTTGCGGCGCGCCGCTTCATGGAGTATGGTGGTTCCAGAGTCATCATCTAAATATGAGAGTTCCAATAGGTGTGCTCGAGGCGATGAGAGTAACTTGATGAGTGCATCAGGCATGCGCTCAGAAGGAGGGGAGAATACGTATGTTCGAAGTAACGAGCGGTATGATGCTGTGAGGAACGCTCGAGAATCTAGGGTGGGAACACGATACTTCAGTGAAATCCGAACAACACCAGAAGGATCGGACGTACCTCTGATGGCACCGACTGTCTCCTTGCCCTTGGCCACTGTCAAACAAGTCCTACCCTGACTATCCCTCAGCGTATCATCAATGCCCTCCTGATCCAGCAGAAGGTTGACAGCGTCCGCGCGACCGAGCGAGGCCGCTAAATGGAGTGCTGTTTGTCCAGACCCTGGAGGGTGGATCGCATTGGGCGATATTGACCGGTTTGAAAGGAGGAGGAGAATTGTATCACCTGTAACAAGGATGAATAAACATCATGTTGAGATACTTTCTGTAGAATTTGAGCTTGAAGTGGCCCCAACCACCCCATCCTCAGCGAGAGGTGTTCATGACACTGTGCTGCATCATAGTGAACACGTCGATGTATTCTCACCGAAGCTCGAACGTATGTGCACATAAGTAGAGGAAGAACTCACAGGACGCGCAACGAATTGCGAGGTGGAGTGCTGTGGCACCTAGGTCTCCCTCTGCATCTGAATTAGACCGACGATCCCTGCCAATGTCCGCGAGGAATGGATGGATCTGAGCGGGGTCCCCTTAAGTAAATGCCGAGTCAACATGATGCACAATGTCCGAAACGTTTGGTCATACCGCTTCGAAGTGCAGAGAGTAGCCGGACTTGGTAGAGTGAGTCCTTGATGCCTACGATTCGGTCAGCAACGACGTGACATTTGTGAGGTCTTTGCACGTACTTTCGCGAGAACGAACCGAGACTGACGACGAGCTCATGATTGTGGCGATTTACAGTGGAATTAGGGAAGAAACATGAGAGTTAGGATGAAGTAGAGGAGGAGAGAGCAACAGCCAGATCCGGGAGTCCAAAACGGGACAAGTCCGTGATATCATTCACCGGTCACGCGTGACACCTCGCAGAGCGCGCAGTATCATTTGTCACGCCACTTTACCCGCTGTGGAAGGTTATGCCAGTGATGGTTGTTTCCGACGACAACGACCGCAACGACGAGCTCGGGGATGCGCACGGTCAAGCTCGTCGTCATTGGTGCATCTGGCGTGGGGAAGACGAGTCTTCGGAGTCAGGTGCGTGGCTATTCCTGGACGCTTGGATTCGGTTGATCTGACTTTGTTTGTCCAGTACATCTCCGGTCGGTTCACGACTGGATATCGTGCGACCATAGGAGCAGACTTCATTACGAAGACTCTCCCTCACCACTGCCAAGATGAAGAATTTGTAACCTTGCAGATATGGGTCAGTACGGTCAGTGTGGTGGTAGGTGACTGGCTTACCTTTCGTGACAGGATACGGCAGGGCAAGAACGATTTTCAAGTCTTTCATCTGCGTTCTTCCGAGGCGCGGATGCGGTTCTTTTAATGTTCGATGTCAATCAGCTAAAGACCATGGAAGCCCTTACGAAATGGTGGGACGAGTTCAAGGCGAAGGCTCCTGTACCAGACGAAGACGCCAACAAGTTCTGCTGTGTATTTGTTGCAAACAAGATTGACATGACGTCGGCTGCAAACCCTCCGGAATCACGAATATCGGAATTTCAAGCACACCAATTCATCGACGAGCTTATCCCTCCCACCTCTCCCCTACCTTCACCTCTCTCCCTGCCAACAATCGAATCACCCATTGAACTTCCTTCACTCCAGCTTAACGGAGATACCTCAGATCCTCCTCCCACCGACTCGATAGAAATTGGGATACCCCGACGCAAACGAGGACGAGGTAGTAAGCCATCCTCCCGTTCCCGGAGCAGGTCTACCGCGTTCCGAGGCGGCACGATTGGGACCATGACAACAACACACAGCATATACCACACACCCTCATCCTCGTTCTTTGACCACTTTGAGTCCGCTCGCGCATCCCCCGTGCCAACCGCCTCCTACTATTCATATTCGCAATCACCGTCCCCCTCTCAATCGCCACTGCAGAGTCCGCGGAGAATGTCGTCCATGTCCTCCGTATCCTCCGTACCAACAATCACCCCGAGCTTATTTATCAAAGGTCAAGCGGAGCCACTAACGGCCTGTACCACACCCTCACCCATCCACCCACTGCCCGAACCCCCCGAATCACGACCCAAACTCTTCTTCACATCGGCCAAGACAGGGGAGGGTGTAGCAGAGGTGTTTGAGTACATCGCAAAGCGGGTTGTTACGCGATGGGAGTACGAGGAGGCGGTTGAGGCACGGACGTTGCACATGAGGGACGCCAGTGTGGATGATACGATCAGACTTCGGTCGGATTCGGCGTCGTGGTTGTCGAGGTCCTCGTCGTCGTGCTGTGGGTCATGAAGCTGTGTCTGTCTCTTATTTGTATGCTCCTCTCTTTCTGGGTTAGGAAAAGGACACTGGTACTATATGTTGTGTTCCACGCTCATTTCTCTTGATTTATTCACTCATTTCCTCGCTATTTCAGCTTTACTTCGCCTTGATTTCAGTAGTAACTTAGTCATATTCTCAAGGACTCTACGTATGTCTCAGTAAATACCCGTCTATCCGACTGTACAACATGGACAGAACCCATGACGTGACTGCAGAATCAGGTACGTCACGCGTGACCCGCCAGGTTTGACCATTCGGCGTTTATTATTCCAGCACACACCACCTGCCCGCCACCACCCGCCCTCGTCACCAACATCGACGACGTTCTCCACGACCAAAAACACACAATGGCCCGCCGCTCTGCACCACCTCACTCCGGTCCCGCCTACTACAGCGCACCGACACGCAAGATCGCGGACCCCAACGAGTCCGCGTTCTCCCAATTCATGCGCGAGCAGATTTGGGCCCCGGAAAAGCTCCCAGGAAACGTGAACATCGTCGCGGGGCTCGCGGTGTTCTTTGGTGGGATATTTGCGATGAGGACGTGGGGAGAGTTGATGGTTCCGGCATAGAGAGGCTGGGACAGCAGGAGGTGCGCTGAGGAACGTTCTGGGGTTTCTGTGAGTCCCTTGTCATGCTCGAAGTTTTCGCCATACTCAATGGATTTTCTAAACTGACTAGACACCGCTTTGAAATGTTCGAGTCTCGCTTTTATACTGCCGTAAAAAATGCTCATGTCGCTTCCAGTGCTCTACCACCCGCGATGGGTTGGCTATACATTACAGCTGGCATTCTATGCATATGTAATCTAATACCGGACATGTCCACCCCACTCATGCAAAGTATTTGCTCGTCAAACGTGTGTTTGTGAGTGCTACTGAACTTGTGGATTCCACCTTCCGAAGGCTGTCATACATCCAAGACTGAAGACGATGACAACTCAACGTTTCAACTGTAACTATCTCTAAAATCTTCCATCTTGGCGGTTTAGGGTTGAGGTTGCTGAGTAAATCCTGCGTCTCAACTACTCTGAGAGTCCGTCACACCCCTAGGCTAATAATTAACCGTTGTGCTGAATAGGTCTCTGTCCCCAACTACAAAAGCGTGCAGGTGAAAGCATCAAATTGGACCTGTACGTTTATGGCCAATTCACCATTTTACGACAGGTGTCCGCCGACCTTGGAAGGCCGCCGGCTCGCGTCGCAACGCATTTCCTCCAAACTGACAGAATTCAGTGCAGGATCTGGTGGCTCCAATTGAATCCCAAGCAGAGCATATTCACCGGACGCTCCACATAGAGCCTTCGCTCTAGCTAAAGCATGGCTCTTACAGATATATCATCCATTGTTTTAGGCACCCAGGGTCGGTAGTCTGATATCCTGCATTCGACCTTCTGCCGCATGACTTACCGATAAATCGATGGATGGTAACACAAACGTAGTGACAACGACGAATTCAACGTGGTACCTGGCCCTCAAGACCGCCGCAAGCATCAGGGTAACAACAACCGCTAGTCAGACAACGGGTAGCCTAACGCGATCAGTGCGCTCTTTCATGTAACCAAGTCTAGACATGAGCAAGCCCGCAAATGTATGACCTATACGCGGTAATGTGTCTTGTCTCGTTAGTCCCGATGCAAGTACGCGACCTGACGTCTTCCCTGTTCAGGGAACTGATGTGGCACTGTTGACGACAATGCGCCCACACATCGTAGATTGCCCGTTCTGGCCAACGGCGTTGTCGCACGATTCCTCCGCGACGGAGGATCTGACTATTTTGGGCTTCATGCTATAGATTCCAACAGACGATTCACCCGCTGACTTCGCTCGGGATGAGGTGTTCATCAACACCGTTTGCGGGGGCGAGCCAGATATGCCTTGTTTTATACTCGCTAGACTCAACCCAGTTTGAGCGATAGGTCCGGGCCTGAGCCTTGTATTTCGGTATTCACAACTTGGTGGTATAGATTGGAATGCTCATGCCAAGCGTCATGGCTGTTTGGTGTTAACGTCATCATAGGGAATCAAAAGCAGCGGCGATCATCTGCGTTACTGGAAATATACGATCCCTGTCCTCGCTCTTCTACTGTTCACGATGGCTGAACAAGCTTCTCTCCCTATTCACCACCACGACGCCATTGAGGACATCAATCGACCATCGCAAGAACCGGTTTTTCGTGCATGGATCAAGACAACCTACGACGCGCTCCTCGTATTTGAAGCGGCGAGACAAGGGCTTGTGCCGCGAGTCATGCGACGCTTCCACGACGCGGAGAAGCGGAGTATGATTGTCAGCGGGGCCGTGCTCGTCTTCACTGAAGAGGAAAGCGGGATCAAGCGGTGGACGGACCCGTTCGTCTGGACTGCATCGAGGATGCTGGGTAATTTCGTGAGTTGCTTCCGTCATTGCCACACATTTCTCCTCGTACTCAACGCCTGATCTGGGTAGATGATTTACAGAGAACGCTATGAGGTAGGAGCCAGTGCTTCGCCCTATAGTCGTGCTATCATCAGCGCGGCTGTGCGTGGTGTCACGCTTGTTCGAAATCCTGAGGTGGAGCGATGTATCTACGGAGGCTGGAATAGAGGGAAAGAGCTAAAGGTTGACGGCTTGATGAAGAAGGTGCCTCATTTTGTTCACAGTCATTCCCCACCGAAATTCTCACAGCTCTCAAAAGACGATCTCCTTCCCCATCGGAGGCATAGTATACCACCTCGTTTCGTACTACAACCCGTCAGATGTCCTGTCAGGGAAACTTCCAACCCCAGCAGTATGCTTGCAATTGGCCACGATTTCACTCAGCGACGATATCCTCCGAAATCTTGCAAAACTACGGTATCCGCCACGAATCGAGCGAGACATCCGTGGTAGAACCATATGCATGTTGGTAGCCGTCACAACCATGCTGAAAACCCGTTGACTGAGCTCTTGCATAGCGACGAGGGGGACGCCTTGCCTTCACTGACTCCTAGTGCCCATACTGCCGTTGACAATGGTGTACTGACACGCGCCAGCCTCATCTCCATTGTCACAGTACCGTCATCTGACCCAACCATCCTTCAGCCGCTACCTCATCGAGTTGGTCGCCCATTCACCGTGGCTCAATCGCTAGACTTGGCGGTGAACTCCTCCGCGATCGAGAACAGACCAGTCTCCCAAGCGCACAAGCGAAGCTGCGACAACAACGAACGGCAGGTGTCCTCAAACGTAACCCGACGTCCTGGTACCGCTCCAAAGACGAGCTTCAGTCCATATTCCCGACATAAATCCTTCGACACCAGCACAGCTCGTCAGACACCAGCGATACGTTGTGCTCCCATCTCCAAATTTGCCCAAATTTCTCCGTCTGGAACGAACGGCAACCTTTACACTCACTCCAATCCGAATACCAGTCAAGCCACCTCTCCACTGGTGCTGTTGGATCACCATCCTCGCAACCTGCAGGTTGTGGAAGCCAGCCATCCAGTCTATGACCCTGCTTCGTCCTCATTACCCCACTTACTAGGAGGAAGCCTGAACCTTGAGACGGTGTCATCTACCGATGAGCATTCGTATCCTCCTCCCCAACAGGACTGCTCCTTGACGTATTTGTGGGAAGCATTGGATGGGTCGAGTGATTGGCTGGTTCAGGGGCGACTTTGAGGGTTCACCGTGATGGAATACCGTGGTGAGCTCCCTGCACAAGTCGATTTCAATTTCGTTACTTCCCCCCTGCCTTTCTGGACATTTCTGTGTTGTAGTCTCAATTGTGATGTCGTGTTGTATGTAATCTTCACTCTGTCCTTTGACTTCCATACCCCAAACACAACTCAAACCAGCGGGATCACCGCGAAACACGTTGTGAACAATTCCTTTGGTATCATCATCTTCCTGATATGAATGAAGTTTCGAAAAAAACAGCGATATACACCTGCCGTTGTGGAAGATTACAGCAACCGAAAGAGAAACAAAGAAACAAAGAGATGAGAAGAGTAGAGTAGTACAACCTCGGAGAGTTTGGTGAGGGTGGCGGCGGAGGGGTGACTGTTGGGATGAGAGGAGAATGAAGACAAAATTGAGGAAGATAAAGCGTACACGATTCCGGAGCAGTTGATTGAGAAGGAATATACAGACACGTTGATGGGGCGAGGGCGAAGGTCGGATCCAACGAGGGAGGAGACGATGTCGTAATGTCAAAAGTGGAGAGGGTTGAGTTGATGTGGCGGAACAGACGGAAGGGCATACGGTATAAGGTATTATTAGAAATCGTCCAAGTCGTCGGTCGGCACGCCCCTCACCCCACCACTTTGTGTTCGTCCACCGTCCCTAGCTTTCGCGGTACGCATTTGTGGCACGCGTTTCCCCGACTCGTATTGTCCCGTGGGCTTCATGTGATGCTCTCCCTCCTCAGTGGGGTCATCAGAGGTCGCGGGGAACGGGTATTGTTCTTGTGACTGAGACGATGCCTGCCTCTCCCTACGTGACTGAGAACGGTGGATTGTACCCTGCGAGGATGATGACTTCTTCGTCTTACGATGCTTCACAACACCTGGACCGGGATCACTATCAAGGCTGATAGTTGACTGCATCGAATGGGACTTAGCCATGGGCGGCGCTTCCAGTCCGCCCTGTTGCTGCTGAGGCGTTGTCCAGGTCGGTGCAGGCGTCTGCGGCGTGAACTGCGGATCGACCCACTCCTCATCATCTTCATCCTCAAAATCCAACGAATTCGACCCGGTGCTCTCCTCGCGCTTCATCCTCTCCGGTAATTCCTCAACTCCGAACTCAAACGTACCCCGAGTCGGCCCAGGCGTGATAGGGTCGATAGGATCTTCCTCCGTGTCCACTTCGGACTTGCTACCGGGCCCACTTCCCGTGCCACCCTGCGACCTAACGCTCGTGTCTGGAGACGACACGCTGGCGGAACGTGAGCGACCATGTTCGGAAGACGAACCGTCTTCCAATTCGTCATCATCCTCGGGCATGTCGATGTCCGGTTCAGAGATGGACTCGAGCCCCATTTCGGAATCTGAGGGCCAATTTGGTGGTTCATCTTGGATGGAGAGGACAGTCGCTCTGTATTTGCTGTTTAACTAAACGAGGGAGGTCACAGGTCAAAATTTTTGAACAAACAGGGGTTGTGCTCACCTCCGCAACCTTGGCTTTGAAATCAATCCATTCTTGCTCATTCTTGCACAGGAAGCCCATCAGCATGCTCGGATCCAACCCAGACAATGGCATTTTGCGCACGCGGTCGCAGTGGAACGTCTTGAGGTCCGCTGTGGAGTACGCCGTAACAAAGTGCTGCTGTAAGGGGTCCAGTTCTGATATATCACCAAGTCTGCTGCCCTCGAGTTCTCGAGAGTCCATGTCAGACTCCGGGTGTGCGCTCGTATGCCATCGCGTATGCGAAGACTCCGAGTTGGAGGAGGCCGCAGAGGATGATGAGAGTTGTTGCTGGAGAGGGGAGGGAGATATCGGTGGACGGTGTGAGAAGGAGGAGTTTCCGGATGTACTGGAACGAGCAGATGTCGGGGACGTTGGCGAGCGGACATGGCGATGAGGGGTACGAGGATACTTGTCCCGATCGCGCTCTCGTTCGCGATCCGAGGAGTATGACGGTTCAGGAGATGTTTGACGAGTGGAGAGAGGTGACGTTTCACGAAGAGTAGGGGGTCGAAGAGGAACAGCAGGACGTGCATGATGTGGGTCCAAATAGAAGAGATTATCGGCTTGAGAACCGACGAAGTAGTATGATGAAGAGGGACGTCCGCCCGCAATACCGACGGATTGAGGCCATGTGTACAAGGTCTACGAGGACGTGAGCACTTCAGAATCCAAAGTCGGGGGGAAAGCTCACCTTCAGGGTATCATAATAGATAGGATTCACGCCATCGATGCCCAAACGGTGCCCAATAAGAATTAAAACAGCACGGTCGCCCCAGTTGCGACGAGCATAACGTCTCGGAGCCCCAAAAGAGGAATGTGACGCTTCAAAGACCTCAGATTCGTAAATGGTACCACCATCAGTGGACACGTAGACTCCAAGACCCGCTTGGGGGAAAGCACGGACAAGAGTCCTGAAAATGACGTTGGAGGGAAGCTGAGGCTGCGATTCGGAAACTACTCACTTGATGGCACCCGCAGCAGTACTCGGTCCAAACCACTGTCCGACCCTCACTCCCAGCGCCTTTCCAACCAAGGCCATCCGATGCACGCTGAAGGGACATTGCGGGGAAGGATCGTCTAGGAACCATGTTAAGATCTGCACGTAGGTAGCGTAATCTGCGGTGTACACGGGATGTGGAGGGCGTCTCCAGTCTGTGAAACAGCATTTCATTGTGCGTACAGGAGACATGGAAGACGTGACGTACCTCGACCCAGATGCAAATGGAGCAACGTGTTGGCCAGCAGCGACTGTCCTGTGCGCAGCATGCATCCCCAGCCAGAATCACTTGACCACCCCTTCTCACCACCCAGCGGCCAATTCCACTTCTTCGTCGGCGGGCTGCTAGCGGCCGGAGGGATGTATTCGCGGACTTCTGCCTCCAACTGCTCGAGTGAGGTGTCCTTGATAGGCTGGAAGTGCGATCTGTATGTCAACCATATCCGCGATGTGAAATCAGCGTAGAAGACTGGTGGCCAGTTTCTTCCCAAGTCCTTGGGGTTCGATGATGCTGGCTGAGATTGTGACAGTGAAGGGTCCGCGCCGCCGTGTCCCGGTGAGCTTGAAGGGGAACCGCGATTAGAAACTGGGGATTGCTGTCGTCTTGAGCTTATTGAACCTCGACGGATTGTACCAGGTGGATGATAAGCCGACGGTGAGGTCGGTTCGTATCCGGGATGCTCCACCCCCAAGATCCAGATGGAATCCGTACACTTGTCGGGGGTTGCGTCGCTGTCCATGAGATATCGAACTGCCTTGTCGAGGTGACGAGTGCCGTGCTTCGCTGCGGTGAGCAGAGCGGAGCCCTTGCCCTTGGGGGATGCTTGGATGTGCTGCTGCGACAACAGCGAAGGCAGCGTGAGATCGGAGGTCGAAGTGCTAAAGGTGTGCGAGAACCAGCCAGAAAGTCTGCTCGGGAAGTCTGTGAGGCGTGCTGAGGAGGAGGATGGATAATAGTTGACAGAAGGGTAGTTATCAGACAGCGGTCGTTCTGACCGTGTGCGGGGGCGTGGAATGTTGACTGGTTCGACGATGACAGGGGGCTCGTCTTGAAGGCTGTCTTGTCTGAATGAGTCGTCTGCGTCGTTGTCGTCGTTGTCGTCGTCGTGATGGTAGTGGTTTGGGTTTGGGTTACTGTATGGTCCGGGTGAGGATGGACTCTCTGGAAGCCCAACGTCCTCAGAGCGGCTACGTTTCTCCTCCTTACTCCCAAACAACTTCCTACTGCCGTGCTTTGCGGTAGACTTGCTTCCCTTCGACGTCTCGCTAGGGGGAGGGCTGGAGGAGGAGGAACTGGCGAGTGTGCTGGACGAGCTTGAAATCGACTCGATCATCGACCGCGAACGGTCTCTGTTCTGTTTCTGAAGGAACTTGGGCAACTTGGAGCCCGACGGCGACGAAGGAGAGGGGGATCCGCGTTCGGTTTTGGTGTTCATCGTCGCCGCCGTCGATGAGCTCGTTGTTGATGTTGTGGTCGGGGGTAAAGTTGTATTAGCGCTGGCCACGACCACCTTGCCTGCATTCCACTCCCAACATTCTTCAACTTAAACCTGCCCGACGTCGACAACAACAGTGGCAAGAACCCTCTACTCGTCTTTGAATTCCAAAGGGTAGCGGTATGTTTTTATCGTAAAACATTTGTCTTCCAAAACTACAGATGAAATCTGACTTCGCGCTAGCCCGGCGGCTCAGGGTAATATTTACACGTACAATGGAGATTGTCAGGGACATTCCAACAAAGTTCAATGAAAATGCGCCTCAGAAGTATTCAGTAGACGACCGTGAAGGTTCGTGTCGAAGAACGACGAAGTTTGTAGATGAGCTTCTGCATTGAGGTCGGTGTTGACGGCGTTGGCGCTGCCTCCACGCTGCGCAAACCTTCCACCAAACAGTCTGACGATCTAAACCTCGGACCTCGAGGCGAACACGTTGTTGGCTCGGAGACGCAGTCGTGGGCTCTTGCAGTACAGTAATCGACGCGACCTCCAGAGACTTCCGCAGGCGAAGCGCGTCATTGCGGTTGAAAGTTGATCATCTCTGGGCATGAGGTTCGTACTGCAAGGTCAACTGCGAGTTATGAGCATCGAGATAGTCATGAGCAGAAACGGGGCAACTCAGGTCGCTGAAGCAGCAGGTTACCCTGAGCCCTTCTAGACCGTCCCTTGTATTCCATAGTATCTCATTTGTGATCTTCAGCTGGCCAGAGAAAGAGCTAGACGGGTTCGTGGCGTCTTGAATCATCGAAAGATCGAATCGTAACAGGCCGTTGCCACAAGTGATTAGTGTACAGTACACTTGTCCGGGTCGAGTATCCGAAAACCAAAATCCAGAAGATCCAGTGGTTCGGAAAGTGGAATTCGTCCTGTCAGAGCTTAGCTGGAGTCTTGAAGAGTGGCGGGAACGTGGCCTTCTTCCTCGCTATGGCAGCAGCGAATGAATCGGACAAATCCTGAGGTACAACCTCAGTCACGTTCCCAAAGGATAAGTACACAATACTCACGGAACTCTGTAGCATTACCCCATTCCACACGGCCACGTATTCCATGTTCTCCGCGACACTGTGATAATGATAACGAGGTCAGGAACCCGTCAACGACAATCTGAAGTTAAACTCACGTGTGGTCCCTGGCATGCTGCAGTACCTTCTTCGTCCCGAGAACCGCGATTGGGCTCTTGGTAGCGATGAGCTTTGCCGTCTCCAAAGCAGCTTGGACTACCTCCGCGCGGCTCCCTTCCACGACCTTCGAGACCAGCCCCATCTTTTCCGCCTCTGCAGCGCTGAAATTACGAGCTGTGTACGCAAACTCATGCACCATGCTTTGATTCCCTGCCAGCTTGGGCAGCCGGGCGAGAGTACCGATATCAGCTGCGAGACCGACGTCGACTTCCTGAGACAGATGTTCCAATCCTGACGCACAGGCGAGACCTGAGGAGACGCACCTTGATACTCAACATCGAATCTGACGCAGCATATCTCACATCACAAGCAGCCATGATGTCTATAGATAACCCGAGGGTTATTCCGTGTACTGCGACTATCACTGGGCAGAGACATTTCTCTGGCCCCCCAATGGCTTCCTGAAACTCCTTCAAGTCGGCACGAATTTGAAGTGCTTTCCTCCCAGGATCTGCATCAAAAGTCTTCAAGTTGTCCAGCCCAGAAACTACATGACGTTAATTTCAACCATTTGTGTCTGTCGCAAATGTCACTTACAGTCCAATCCAGCAGAAAACCCCTTTGAAAGAGATGACGCGAGAACAACAGCCCGGACGTCGGGGAGCAAGCTGATTTTACGAAACACCTCTCCGTACTCCTTCCAGAATCTAAGCAGTCGTCAACACACTCCCTTCGCCTATGTATTAAGATTGCTAACTCACGGTACAGTAAACGCGTTTACCGGCCCTCTTGGCGGACAGTCAGTTCGTGCTCATTTCAAATTCATGAACTACTCACCTGGAGAGTTCTACCAACAGCACATACTCTATTGGGGACGATACCTTTATGAATTCACCAGACAATTCCTTCAGGATGCTCGACATTTCAGCAAAGGCGTCGCGGATGGTGAGAGCAAGAAGCGCATCGCGTCTGATTGTTCGGAAACGTGAAAGCGGCAAGAAGGAAAGGTAAGAACCGGGTTCCGGATGTTCATTTGTGACTGTGACAATATCAATACAACTGTATGATCCCCATAGAGTTTGGTTGTATGGCGGTAAGAGCATTTTGTATGCCCAATTACAATTGGGATGTCACGCTAATTGCAACGAACTTTTGTACTTCACTGGTACTCAAATACCTACTTCTCCTCGCTCAATGTTTCATTCCTTTCCAATATCTTCGTACCACTCCTAGTTACCCGGGTATGCGCAAATATGCATCGATTTTGAGCCACAACGGCGAAGAAAAATGTGAGTGTCTGACACGCACCTCGGGATGATCTCGAATGAATTCACCCATCAAAACCCTACACCTCTCGTCGTCCAAAACGATGACCTCGACTCCTCTACTTCGTAGGAGGTCTTCATCGCCTTTGAAGTTCGTGTTCTCCCCAATCACAACTCGAGGGATGCCATAGAGCAGGATGGCGCCGGTGCACATACTACATGGGCTGCGGTCAATGCCAACGTTAACGACGAAGTCTTTTGTATCTTGCGACGGCCCCAAACCTTAGCGTCGTGAACTACAGTCAGTGATGATCAGAATTATTCTAAGAGAAATCCAGTGCAGTCTAACTGAAGACATGATGTCCAGGCTTGAAGAGGATCCTGCTCCGAGTCATTGCTCACCATAGTTGCCGTCTTGTAGACCGCAGGGGCCAATCTCCCCGCATCCTCTAGGGCAGCCATCTCTGCATGCAGAACCGCAGAAGATCTTTGGAGTCTCAAATTATGCCCTGACCCGTACACCGAAGCCGCCAGGTCGTCGGAGGGTCCGATAAGAACACATCCAATGGGTATACCGCCTTCCTGCTTTCCAAGCTCGGCTTGAGCGAAAGCAAGATCCATCCCGCAAGTGAGAGCATCGGGGGTAGACATCGCAGATGAGAACGAAGGGGAACTGTAGGACAAAAGAGAGGGAATGAGAGCAAAATAGAGCTCCCTGGCGGGGAGTCGAACCCCGCTTTCGCGCGTGACAGGCGCGTGTACTAACCGATATACTACCAGGGATATGAAAGGTCGTCCTTCTGGACATTGTTGGGCCACGCGCGCTCAACACCTCGGGGAAACTCAACAGAGCGATTGAAAAAATGCGGACTCGAGCTTCTGGAACACATTATCGTAGATGAGCAGCAAGACGAACCTGACGGATATAGGCTGCTGAAAAGGATGATACATCCTTCTTCCGCCGTGAAGATTTGCTGTAAGGTGAGTCCGCATGGCCTGCCGTGCAGCCAATGCAACCCTTTGGTTCATAAATCAAGGAGAGATCCAGTCCTCGACTGAAGACAATGTCCGTTCGGAGGTACTATAGAACTGATGGCCAGAGAGGTCTTCGACTAACAAGCACGCTCGTCGTGTGAAGAATCCGTAGTTCTCGAGCCTTGGGATCGCTAGGCAACCGCCATGTGATAAAGTTGTCTGATTGAGGATAGATCAGTTTGTGCATGGGTAGACGAGGGGGATGGTAGGCTCGACGTACACGACGAAGGATCAGTTACCGTCGTTCGTAGTGTCGCCGACAGGTAAGTACAGTGTCTGCCAATTGCCGTAGTAAGCAGCAAGATACCACACTGGACTGAGAAATTGGTCAGGAGTGTTCTTCTCGGAGGGAAGGAAAGCAGCCTCCATCAAAGCATGCAGTCGCACCAAGGGTCAGCTGGATCCGCCATAAAGCCAACGGTCAGAGCGAACGTCAGCATCAAGACAGAAAACAGAAGCAAGGAATCCGACTGACGTATGTACCGTTGCGGAAATAGCCTCCGCAAGTGCAGAATAAGCATTTTCTCGCAAGTTGGCAGGAACTAAGATTCATTAGATGGAGGAGGTTTTGCCAGAATACGTCCCACGATACCCTGCCTGGCAGATAGATGCTCATGAGGACAGGCACCTGACCGTGAAAGCAGCGTGCCAATGCCTGAGAGCATCTTCGACTCTCGGCGCATGGCAGATGATGGACCCTCAGGAACATCTACCTCAATCCGCTGGGGCGTTGTTCGCGTGTGTGGCGATGCGAATCGTTCTCAGACATGATGCTGCGTAATATGCCATATATTGCGATTATGGGTTGTAGGAGAAGTCCGTGACGTCTATGTCGATGGAAATAAATGCTTCGTATAGGTAGATGACACCGAAGAGGAGGAATAGAGCGCTGCCGGCCAGCGTCACTGTGAGAGCAGTGATTCAGCAACAGACAAAGGAAGCACAATTTGCCAACAAATCACGCACCATGTTTTACAGAGATTTTGGTGGACACGTACCGGCCCCCGATTACAGCAAGTGCCGTGCAACATGCATGTCCTATAATAGTACCCAGCGACACAACGTAGACGTTCTAAAGTCACCCGGTGGTGAGCTGCCCTCGCTCCGAAGCTGCAGGGTTTACACGAGTCACTCACATGCGCCGCGCCAAGCGCGATAGTAGAAATCTGACTGCGGTCTCCCCATTCTCCGAGGAAAGTCAAAACAAACGACTGCACGAACACGGGGCCAAGGATGAGACTGCAGAAGTTCCGTGCGCCTTCGGTGAAACCTGCGGATCGGGAGTGCGACTGCGAGTTTCTTCTCCCATGACCGACATCACCTCCTCCACCCTCTTCTAGAGATTCTAACGGAATGGCGTCGTTCCCCGCCTCGTCTCCCTCTATTTCCTCCTGTGCTTCCTTCATCTCCTCCTGGATTTTCTCATTCCCCGCGGCCATCTCGCGACCCTCCTGGAGCATCTTGAGGCCAAATACTAAAAATAGGGCGGCAGCGCATGCTTGTGTCCACTTTTTGGGTATGAGTGTAGGCAGGAGGTGTCCCAGCTCAGCTGACAGGATGGACATGACCACGAGAGAGCCGAATGCGCCTGCGAAGACGACCATACGTGGATGCCGCATTGCCAAGATGGCTGCAATAAGAAATGTCTTGTCTCCGATCTCGGAGAAAATGATCATGGCGAACGACTGCACAAGAGCCTGGAGGTTAGTGTCTTCCCTCGGGGGGAGAACATCCTCGGAGGCCATTCGAACTCCGGATGGAAACAGGCAGTTCTGCGACGAAATATTGAGATGGAACGGAGATTCATCATGAAATAAAATAACTACGCACCTGGAAGGGGACACAGTTGGACTGAAAATGGTGAAGGTCGTAGTATCTGTTCAAACTCACACGAATCCTTGGCGCTTGCCACGTCGCGTAGAACACGTGACCTTGTTGCAAGTGACATCACTGGTACATCGGTTGTCATGCTCAAAGGCATCTGCTTCACTACGTACGATAGAATGTGAAGGGGAAAGGTTGTAGAGAATATGACGGAAAGCTTGGCCTTTATACATGCGCCACATGTAGGACGAACAATCCTGCCCGATATGACGATCACTGTCTCGGAGCAGCAGTCTGCAACGGATGCCGTTGCGAAAGGTGCTGGCTTGGGTGGTTCTAGCATACATTGGTCGTGCTGTAGTTAGGGAAATACATTCGCATACAATTAAAAATAGATTTTAGGCTTTGACCTCCCAAACACTTCCGACTTCGCTGTGCAATCGCTGAAGAACACGAGGCAAATTAAGCACGACATCTTTCAGAAGAAGAAACCGCAACGGTGACGCGTACCTCTGGTTCTATTTTGAAGGAGGCAAGTGACTCCAGCACCGCCACGGCGCACCAGTTCTCGAGCACGCTCACCTGTTCGGGAGTAATAAAATCGCGTGAACCACGCGCCGCAAACACCATTTGTGCAGCAGCGGCGCGAATTCTTGGCTGTGGTACCAATACATGCCCATCTTGGGCTGAACTTTCGACCGTTGACGGAACCTCTTGATGCGCAGCTGTCCCAGGCTCAGCAATGGAGCGGCCCGCCGCCACACTGCTAATAGGAGCAGTTGCGACTTGTGAGGGACGTTCACGAGTTGGCCAACTGGCAGCGAGATGGAATAGGTGGAACGTTTCCATCTTTTTAAGCAAATAAGAGTTCTGTCAACTCTAGACAGTCGTCGACATGGCTTACCTCGAAGGTGGCCAAATTAGAGTGAGAGGCTTTAAGCTTATCTATGATGTCCGCATTGTGGTCGGGGAAAGACGTAATCCTACCCTGGGAAGAATAAAAACTGTCGGCAGTTTAGACACAAACGTTTGGGCAACGAAAAGCTACCGACCTGTCTGTGGAAGCATTGAGTGTCCCAGATACAATCTCGGACTGGATGACAGGCTCGCGGGTCCGCTCAAACGTATCCTTGAGCTGAGATGGATCAGAAACCGTGAGTATCATCGGAGTATCACATGAGATCATTGCCAACTCACCAGAGCAGATAGCTCAACATCAGCGGCGACCTGGCTAAGAGTGTTCATCAGGTATTCGTCACAGATGAACCTTCGACTTACCGGCTTGCTGACTCTGTAAGGGTCTTCTTGGTTGGAGCTGCCGTTCACAAAATCGAAGTCATAATTTCGATTCACCGCGATGCTGGCCTTGGGCACAACCACGGCGCCAACCTTCACATCTATGAGAGCTCCACAGGATCCCAGCCTTGTAAATAAGCCGAAGATATGTCAGCACCAGGGAAAAGGTCCTCGTCGGGAGCTGAAATGCTTTTATTGACCTCACCACTACTAGATCGCCGTTGAGGCACTCTCGTGCCTCCCGGACGAAAAAGTCCATGTTGGGACTTCCCATCCCGATACTAACTATAGACACAGGAACACCCTTGTACCGCCCAGTGATCGTCAGAAAGCCCCGTTCGGTGTTTAAAACAAACGGTTTCGGAGACGAGTCTAGATAGGTCGCAATACGCTCCGCGCGAGACGGTGCGCCGACGGTGACCTGGTGACAGGATATGTGATTAGCTCAGCGCACTTGCTTTCGACGCACCGCGAGCACTCCAAGGGACGAAGTAAGGAACACCAATGACCTACAATTCGGTTAGCAACTTCTCCAGCCTTGATACCGAGATGATAGACTCGTTCGTCGAGCGTTCGAGGAAAATCTATTCAGTCAAGCGATGAATTGCAAGTCTAAATTGACTGAATTGAAATGAATAAGTAACCTACTAGCATCAACAATGAGGTTCTTCATATTCTTCAACGTATTTGACGTGTGATCTGCACGATTCTCATGAGAGGATGTGAATGTCTTTGGGGTGAGGTTGGTCGACCGGAGTCGTTGTCCGATCAAGATCTTTCAACACGTGGGGTGGCAACAGGCGCATGTGAATAAGTTACCATTTTGGGCGTTGACTACCAAACGCTGCTCGCCTTCCGGTTTCTGTCGGTTTTCCTCCTCCACAACACTTTGCTACTTACTTGCAGCTGACGCAGAGGGTTTGGAAGGTGGACAACCTTCTGTCTACGCCCGACCTGCATTTGACATTATTGAACTCTCCCTGTGCTCACCTGCCCAACATGTGGCCGTCGAAACACCTCGTGCAGGACTAGAAGACAAACCCGAATCCGATGTGGCAGACATGACTTGGAAGCTCGCTCCGATGGTGAGTGCAAATATTGTCGTCCTTACCCCTTGTTGAGGTCATAATTTCTCCCTCAGACGTCGTCGCTGGTGGCTCACAGGCAATCCATCCCGAGACCGGTATGCTCACGCTGCACCGACAGCAGATTCTAGAAGGAACCTGGTGACATTATACCCCCTTTCACCCCCGGCGACAAACCTTTGCAAAAAGTATCCCCGCGATACAGCGACGACCCTCTTTTTTGCTGGACCAGACAATGCATCTCCACGAGCGATAGGCAGTATGTTTCATACGAGTGTTTATGCAGGGCCTATATGTCGGGTGGGACATTTTCTTCACTTTGTTCTGCTTTATCCTGACTTGTCACTAATGGTTCCGAGCTTGCGCAGTGAATCTCGAACTCTTAGATCGGTGCCGATGAGTGTGCCATGGCCTTGGAAGACTGCCCTTAACAAAGTCTTATAGCTCCCAGCATCATTGCACGGCGTCCAACTCTATTTCATTCTTGGTTCAAGGTCACTCCAATCGGAGTAAGTGATTCTCATCAGAACACACAGTGGTTTTGTTTCGCCTCTCTATGTCACGGGTCAGTGCGCTTACCACCCATCATCGTGATTTAACACAGCCTGGTTAAATCTCCAGCTGGTTGTGCACCATGCGGTGTTCCGTGGCGAACGGGATTTATGAGGCATTAATGTGGCGTAGTGGTGCGACGGCATCTTGGGAGGAGTTCATCACCACGACCTGGGTCTCATGAGATCGTGGAGGACTCGTGCTCAGGTACGGGTTTCTTCCAACTTCATGCGAGATTGCTCGATTGATTCTGAGGGATGGGCTCATTCATTTGCCGAGGAACATGATCGCTCGTTTCTTTTACGGAGACAGTGCACAGAATGTCATTTTAGACATCTCATGTATTCAGTTGAACCGTCGGTTTTGTGCCCGGTCATTTGCTCACGTTTACCTTCCAGGACGTCCCCAAGGTCACTCAACCTCTCATGTTCTAACACGAGTCAGATCCATCATGGTTCGCGCTGCCAGCAAGCACATTCTTTACGGTCCGATTTTCCTGAGAGCCAACACCCCGCTGCTTCGTCCGGAAGACAGTACGTAGTGGGGTCCGTCTCTCCAAACCTACAGGATAACTTCCATACGTCCGACCGCTCGCCCCGTCCAACAAGGAATCTCCTGACTCGCGAGGTCTTTGGCCATCGGACTACTGTAGTTGCGAAAGATTGAAGTTCCGCCTTGTTCGTCATCGCTGGACTCACTTCGGTACTCGGAGAATATGCTGATCAACTGACCATCGATCAGGCCAGTAAACCTGTGTTTTCTGCCCTCTTCCGCCGTGATTGCAACGCTCATCTATTGCGTCTCTCTTCCAGACCAGATTCCAAAACACAAAGTACCCTCGACGTTGTACAGTGTGGGTGAGTCTAGCTGTCTCCGCAGCGTGGGTCGTGAGGGAGGCCTTATGACTTGTCCTCCCGGTGTGGCCCTGAGACGTTTCTCACCGGCAAGATGCTACGGTCAGGTTGATCAGCAGGTGAAGAACCTCGTGGCAGAGAAGATGCCGTCACATGCTTCATCCTGTCGTTCCAACGAAGGTCGGGAGGTGGAACAGTGGTTGAAAGCGCTTTTCGAGGAGGTGCGTGTTGCGTGCAGGGATATAGCTGTATCACAAACCCCCCTCGCTGGAAAAGGCACTGCTCCAGACCATGATCTCTGAACGGTGCTTTTTGGAGAAGCCTTCAGTTGAACAGAAGGTCGGCTAACTTCTGCCAAGACAGATGTCTTCTGCCCCTTTGCCCGACAACCTTCCCTGCACACCAGATTATTCGCTACCGTCCGACAATCTACTTTGACGATTGATTCTGCTCGGACGCGTAGCTGGCGACGTAGGACGTGCGGTTTTACTCAACGACCTCCGCTATCGTCGTCAGCGTTGATCATGTTTAGGTTCCTGTTGATGTCGCAATGTCACGGACCGGAATCCAGGCTGTGCAATTGCCCTCCTCATGAAGACGCGCAGATCGCAATCACATCCGTCATAGCGGTGGTGCCATACCCGCGATGCTTGGTTCGAAAATCAATTTGTTCCCTGACTGGTTGGAAGTGGTGACTCAAGATGTGTGCTGTTGTGGTATGTTTTCCGCAATCTGTTCTGTGGCGCGAAGGTGACGAACCCCCGTTGGGATCGAGGGTGGTGTCGTACGGGAACACTATGCTCAGGGAGGATTGGTGCTTGCCCTATGCGCTGTCATACTAAGGAACATGAGTTGTTACACTAGGGATGGTTTTGCGCATTTTCACGCAATAAGGTTCTTGGCGCTGTCCTCTCTGATATGCATTGCCTGCGTTTAGCTTGGTGGTAGTAGAAACGCACTGTTTATAGCTGTAATACATCATATAACACTGAGTACCATCTGTCCGTTCCGAGGGTGGGCAGTTAATTGAATGATGGTCGCACATTGGGGACACATACCGGCGGCTCGAGGGTCCGATTGGATCTCAGTCCTCCCATCGCAGATCGCGTTACCAAAAAACATTTGTGTCTCCGCATTTTTCCACACAAACATCTCCCATCTTTGTGGAAAACGACGAGCCATCGGGCAGGATATTCGGCGCAGAAAACGGGAAAAGTCTAGGATCATAGCAGCGTGGCGAATCAGGCGTCGGGTGATACCGCCCATGGTATCCTCCGATATTTTGCAGCTGTCAGACTGGTGTACGCCCCGCACAGGACGGCGAAGGGAGTTGGAGAGCTCACGGAACCAGAGAGGCTGTATGTATGTTCTTTTCCGAATATTTTCGGCTGGTGCTGAGTGGTCCCCATCCCGCGCGAGCATGGGTGGAATCTCCGCCGTGGACGCTGGAGAGACAGCAACTCCCACGTTAGATGCCTCAGGATCAAACCGCAGAGATTCGACCTTGACCCCAAATGTGAGGCGCTCCAGGGGAAATTGCGATGTGCAGATGGTACATGATTGGCTTTGCTGGGCTGGCAGGATTACGTGAAACAAGAAGTCGGGGAGGGAGACTTCTGGAGGACGTGTGCCTTCCGGTGCATGGAGGAGGTTCGCATGGATTTGGAAGCATTGGAAGACTGTAAGTTAACTCTCTCATCTGGCAAGTCTCCGGGAGGAAGATCATGGGACTCTGTTGTTTTTGGGCATCGTTGGCTGGTTCATGGGTGACGTCCGAAATCGAGACTAGCCGAATGAAGATGCACACAGTCTGGGCACTTCCAAATAGGCAAACTCGAGGGTCAGATCCGGTTTGACGGGAAAATTCAACCCAGTGATTCTCTGTGGGCGAGTTTCGCTTATTGGTCCACCCATTTCTGCGGCTCGGCGGTTTCAAGGGTACATCGAATGTCAATCTGTACGAAGCCCCCTTCAAAACTGGATCCTAGAAAACCCGTCTCTCAGGTTTGACCGACATCTTCGCCATCCATCGTGCCGTTCCTCAAAACGCACTAGCAGCCGCACTCGTCCTGCCCAAGAGCTTTCCTCAACTCCCCTCAACTCTCCTCCTCCCTGGCGTCAATCTGTGAGCTTAGCCCAATTGATCGTGCGACACCCCCCTTTCCATGTTACCTTCGGTATTCATTCCAGTCCTATCCACAGACACGGTTCACCTCCATCATTATAGCTGCTTGACCGAACCTGACGGTCCGCCAGCATCTTTCATGCACCGTTACAACCCCATCGCGCAGCTCCCAAGTGCTTCGGCAAATGCCGGCCCAGAGCTCTCTCTGGGCTCACCGCATGACAGAGAGGGCTCAGTGTCGGGCTCGGAGGCGGGCTACACTCACTATCTCGCAGACAGCAGGGATGACCTCGAATATTCGGGTGCGTCGTATCTTGCTCGTATAGAGTGCTCATTATTGACTCTGCATCTTCAGACGACCCGCATCTCGCGTTGACCTCGCAGACCTTGAATGCGGATGGAACGCCAAAGCGACCTATGAACGCGTTCATGATATTCGCGCGGAAGCGGAGACCTCAAATTTCAGCTGCCAACCAGATGATGAGGACGGGGGATATAAGCAAGATTCTGAGCAAGGAGTGGAACACGATGGACATGGTTTGTGCCCAATTACTCTGCACCAGGGAAGATACTTACTCGTCGCGCTTTTCTGCAGTCCAACAAGAAATTCTACTTGGACCAAGCGAAAAAGCTCAAAGATAATTTCAACAACAAATACCCCGACTATGTATATCGCAGACGGCCAAATAATTCGCGCAAGAAGCGTAAGCCAGACTCTGACCTACACTCACCGACGTCTCCAGGGGGAGACACTGACGACGGTTCCCCGGAGGAGACGTCCCCCGTGGAAGGCGAATATACTCCCTCCGAGCAAGTGCCGTCTGGGTATCCATATCCTCGTTCGCAGAATTCGAGCACGTCCTCTGAGGGGCACGATGCGTTCCTACCTCCACACCCCACGTCCTATCCTTATGTCTCCGATTTCTCCACGGGTTCTATGATGTCGCACTCCCTTAATTCGATGCCGCCGTCGTCTGTTGCGCCCCTTCGGATGCCCCCTATGGGTGATGCAGGCCCGAATTCTGCGGGATACCATCTCTCCCCTACGCACCAAACCCACTCCCAATCTCCATCCTTTTCCTCCGCCCACAATTCTCACAACGTCCAGAGTATGTGGGACCCCACGAGGTCGTCCAACAGGCAGGATCAAGGGAGACAACCTTCGTCATGGTCTATACTTCCTGCTCTGGATACAACGGTCGCTCGTCCACGCTCAAATGAGTTGACGAGCATTTCCTCGCGCTCCGAGGCCTTCTCTCCACAAGCTCCCCATCGCCCATGGTCGAGTTCTGCCTCGTCAACCGCTTCCAGTAGCTCTGGTGGTGCCTCAGGTTCTCATTACGCCGGTTCCTCATTCCCTACTCTCACATCGCCATTCTATCCTGCACAATCTCCGACCCAAAGGCACTCAGACGTCGTCTCATCCCCCACACATCATCAGAGCGCAACACAGGAATACTTCGCGTCCGGTGGTCCTCAGGGTAGGAGGATGTCCTCTGGCCAGCACAGCGGGCCACAGATGCATAGCGGGATGACACATGGGTCCAGCACCCCGTCCCCTGCCTACATGACCACCTCATCGAGCGGCTCCCAGTGGTCATCACAGTATCCCCGCAGCTCTAACGAGCAACCACGGCCCATGCCTCCGATCCAACCTATTTCCACGTACCCGCTCCATAATTCTTCCGCTAGTGCAACATCTCCGACATCTACCAGCTCGGGAGCTCAATCCGCGCACCTGACATACTGGGACAGGCGGTACGATGGACGTTAGAGAAGAGATTCCAGATGCACATTCCTCCGCCCTCCGTGTTGCTGGTGACCGTCAACCTGATCTGCTGATGAGTTTTACGCCCTAATGTTGGCAAACAATTCGTTTCGTCTTGGTCATTTTACGTTGGTCTTTTGTTCGCTTTCTCCTCCGCGCTGTCGTTCTTCATGATTATTCCATTCTATGATACGGACACTGCTAAGGTTTCGATCTCACTTTCGCCTCATCACCCACAAAGCTCGTCTGTATCATCCCCGAACCCAATCCGATGCCCACATAGGGACAACCTGTAGTAATAGTCGTCCACTCGGTAAGTATACGCTCTTTCTTGCTTTCTCCGGTTTGTCGGTCCCCTCATGCAATATGTAACATCGATACCAAATGAGCATGGCAGATGTTCGGTGGAAGTGCGGAGCTAGGCGATGTCCCTGCAGGCAACACGTAAAGGGGATTGGCAAGTGGCAAGCCCCGCCATCGGATCAGAGGCAACCCCCGCTAACCTTTCAACCCTCGCTCGGGGTGGTAAGGTTTGGGGACAGACGCCGCCGTCGTGGAACGACGAGAGAGAGGGCGTGAAGCTCGAAAGACGAGGAACCGGATTCGCTGCGACAGTGGGAGGGTATATGTCAAAGGATATGCCGCATCAAGGCAGTCGTTCTCCCGAGGGCGTGCGGGAGACTACCTTACAGCGAAGAATAGAAGGGAGTCTAGCTCGGACAAGCGGGACGAAAGGGACAGTACGGGCCTGTTCGTGGATGCATCCGGTCTAACTTCCAGGGGGTCCAAAGATAACCTTGCATGGAAGTTGTGACTCCCAAGGATGAGGACAATGACACTGTGCATCCCGTGTGTGCGGTTCCTGTTGCGAGACAAATGCGCAATAAGATGGTAAATATCACTGTGCATCTGAGAAACCGGAAATGTCGACGAAAGATCAGTCGCCAGATAAGTGATGGGAAACTATGGGTGTTGGCAAGTTGCGACAGAGACTCAGCTCTAGCCACCAAACGGAAACTGATGTCACCGTCAACAGAACAGAAACCACGGCCAGACTGTCAGCACCCGGAAATGTCGTATGGCCACCATCAAGCAAATGGTGATCCTTGAGTAATGGGGTGGCGAGGGGAAGTTTTTCGAGTCGTTAGTTCACAGCCTCAACAAATTTAAACACGACATGATTCGCGTACCAACGAGCGGTTTTGACGTGCTTCAAAGCACTCAAAAACTTTCTTTGCTGTATGCAATCTGTCTAGGTAGGCACCAGTGGTATCAATGAAGGGTTTATTAGGATTTGAAGTTACGACATACCGGTTCTGCAAGAGTAACAACGGTGGCGCCAGCGGAACGACCACAAAGAACATTCATTGCCATAGATCGAAGTGCGCACATAAGCTCAAAAGCTCCGACAGTATGATGCAGTGGCCCTGGAACCCTGAGCTTGAGAAAAGGCGAGAGAACAAAAGTGACCAGGCCTGGGAACGGTGTGGGGAAAATGTACACAGTGCATCAGAATGAGAGGATTGTGGAGATTCTTGGTATGAACTGCGTCCGTAGATCCTCTCAGTAAGAAAGTATTTCCAATTCGTTCGATGTGCTGGGAAATCGAGCTGCTTTTTTCGTATGTCGTGAAATCACTCTCGAGCGAACAATCGAAGATAACAAGCTGCAAGGTCAGGATCAACCAACCACCCGTGTCGGCAACGGAGCCGGCCACGCTGAGTCCGGGTCGGCCACCAAAAGTGGCCGGAAACGCGCCCACCGGCGTCTGTCCCTCCCCAACATCGCCGAACGAACCTCATCACGAACCACGAGTACCAACCGTTGACGACAATGGGCACGAAAGAGCAGCAAATTCATCCCGTGGTAGACTCTACGGCAGTCTTCAAAGAGACTATCTTTGCTGGGAAAGTTCTCTTCTGCACTGGGGGTGGTTCAGGTATCTGTAAAGGAATGACCGAATCAATGGTATGTTGACCATCCTCCATACGGATGCGCCATTGACACAGACCACCGAAACCGTATCCCAGATGCGACACGGGGCTAACGCAGCTATTGTGGGAAGAAAGTGAATGAGAACAGTCCTGCTCTCTGGCTCGCGCGCGACTCACTCGTCCCCACAGGCTTGATCGACTTACAGCGTCCGCCGAGGAACTCTCAAAGTCGACAGGGAAACTATGTCTGCCTGTTCAGGCAGATGTTCGTAGCCCAGAACAGCTCCGTGCGGCAGTTGCAAAGACGATAGAGAAATTCGGTCGAATTGACTTTGTCATCTGTGGTACGTGCTGCTCTCACGGAACGATCCAGCACAGCCCTGTAAGTCCGAGTCTCTGATGTCCTGGCGGTGTACAGGTGCTGCTGGAAATTTCTTGGCTCCAATATCTGGTCTTTCCGAGAACGGCTTCAAGACCGTCATCGAAATTGATACGGTAAATATTGTGTATTGGCCAGAAGTAGCCATTCGCTCATGGTCCATCGAACTCGACCTAGCTTGGCACATACAACACTGTAAAAGCGACCCTTCCGCATGTCAGGAACTCGAGAGGATCATACATTATGGTAAGCGCTACTCTTCACTACAGAGGTACGTGTCGGTATTCTGCCGCGCCATTTCGCCTGGTATAACGCCGTTCGTATAGGAACACCTTACCAGATTCACGTTTCCGCTGCCAAAGCAGCTGTCGACGCGAGTGAGTTTCAATTGCATTGCCGGAAGAAATATCACTAAGCTCCACCGAACACAGTCTCGAACGCTCTCGCAGTTGAAGAAGGGCCCCATGTATGTTCTCCGAGCCCTTTGCCCCTGCGCATCACCACACACCCATTGACCAATTTTTTCTTTGCCGTAGGGCGTTCGCTCCAACGTTATTGCGCCTGGACCCATCGGAGGAACCGAAGGAATGGACAGACTGAGCACAAAGGACAAAACAGCGACAGATTGGGGGCTTATCACCCCTGCTGGTCGTCTCGGTGACATCCGGGACATTGCCAACGCTACCGTCTTTCTTTTCAGTGACGCCGCGAACTGGATCACCGGCCAAATACTTGCCGTGGATGGAGGGAATGAGCACTTGCGCACGACGCAGCTGTCTTACCCTCAAGCGGTTTTGAACCCTGAGTCTTTCATCAAGCCGCGACTTTGAATACCTCGTCGATGCCTAGAGACCTTGTTGCCTATAGAGTGTATCCCCACGATCATGTATGCGTATTTCACATACGGTGCTCTACGGTGACATGCAAATATATTGCTGAAGTATCCCTGAGGGCATTTGTATGGAAAACGACCGATGACATGCATCGCAGCACTGAGAACAGAGAGCGGGTGCTGCGTACAACATACATCCCGCGCGGACCGTTATGATGAGCAGGCAGCATGTCAGAGACTCGTGACTGAGGTCCAGATAGTGATGGTAGAATATGCGACCCACGTCGACCGGGAGAAGCGCTTTGTATCTCAAGGGCGTCTGCCAAACAAACTGCTGGAATGTTCACGGATCGGACGAGCAGCCTGGGTAGGCTCCCATCCCAACGGCCTCTACATGTTTTGGGGAGACAAAGACCGCGAGTTGTGAGAGAGAACTCGAGGCATGAAACCAAGGAACTCGCTCGCCAGAGATCCCAGACGCTAATCTGACACCCACCGTGGGCTGGGACAAGTGCAAGGGACCTTAGTTGTGAGATACAACAGGATCACCGCAAGCCACGAAGCGAGTGGAGGACGCGCAACCAAGGGCCGGATGAGAAATACACGACCACGATATTTGGAAATCGGACACTTCCGTGCGTGGCTCCTGCAATAGGTTCTGAGGAACCGTCAACGGCGGAGGAGTGTGTACGCTCCATCATCAAGTATGGTCCGGGCGAGAAGTAGCGGATGAAAAATGAGAACAGAACCGTACCGTGGTTCAGAGCTTCCCCATCTTACGCCCTTGTTCGCTAATTCGGAGCAAGAAAAGATACGGGACAATGGCCGTACCAGCCTGAGGAAGCGGAGATGGTGAGTGGCGCTATCAGTTGCCCGTTGTTCCCAGACTTGAGGGGCCCGAGGCACAGTCATTGACGTCTGCGATGATCACGTTTATGCCTTGAAGGGTAAGAGGCTTGAGAGTTTCCCGGTAGGAAGAGCTCACGAGGATCATGTTGCCTATCATCGGCCTCGCGAACCACTGGGCTGAGCGTGTAGTGACCATGCTTGAGCGTGTTATCGAACGCGTGGCCACCTCTACAAAGGATCTATGGCGGCCCGAGCGGACAGACAATCGAAGGAAGTGCTGATGTTGTCTCGGGTTTCCTGGATCTTTCTCGCAGGCCAACGCGGGGCAGATAAAGATGTGAGACGAGCGATGTCTTTTCCATGTCAGAAGATCACTCACTTCTGGAACCCCAAAGCTGCTTTGCATTGGACGACAATGGAGGCAATAGGAGCAATCAACCGCGATGAATTGGTCCTGAAAACCAAATCTCGACGCCGGAGCGGAGATATATAGACTGTAAACAGGGATGTATTAGGACCATGACACAGTTTGGGAGAATTCTCATTCACGCACCAAGCAATCACAACAGATCCGGCCATGTGACAGCAACACAAGGGAAGAACGCAGGCTAAGCAGGGATAAAAAGACGTGCGTGCATGATAAAGACGCAATGTCGAAGTTTGCCATGCCTCTGTTGCAAGAGTCATGAGAAAGCCGACATCGCGGTCAAGGGCTTAGGGGCTATGAAGCTGATGAAAATCAGCACCGATAAAACATCAGTACTGTCTCCCACCAGAGGACCGAAGACCTTCCCCAACCTATGTCAACAGCACGGTCTGACGCACCTGTACGGAGCAGCGATGCCCGAGGAGGAAGCTCGGAGATTCCGATTTCCTTCTCGGCAATACGACAAGAGGTGAGTCGAATTATCCTTGTCTGTCGTAAGATACATCGTTCCTGCTGGTTATTTCCACGGACTTCAAGTCTCGTTATACGTCCGCAAGTCAGTGTTTCTTTTGGCCCGTTATATTTGCACTGAACCGAGAAAACACCGACCGCAGGGAATTATGCACCGTGTTTGGCAGAGATACGTCGAGAAGAATCTGCATCGAATGCCAGTTGTCAGCGGTAGCATCCACTCTACTGGAAGACTCGAACTAATGCGACGAGAAAGGACTTACTGCGGGAAAACATCCCGACAAGCCCCGGCGCTTGTATTGGTCACCAAGAGATACATCACGTGAGGGTTTAGGGCAGGCGCATTCGCGTAAGTCCGACGCGTCCTTGCTCGCTGTCACTAAGCTGCTCCTCAAGCATTCATCTACTCTTCACCTCTCCTCATGGTGACGGCACGTTCATCAGTAACTATAGTAGCAGGTCTACTAGTGTATGCTTCAAAACATCGCCCCCAAATCATTTTGTGAGTATTTATCTGGGCCATGCATGTCCTGCGCTTGCTGAACCATCTTCGGCAATAGACTTGTTTACGCAACTGTAGTGCGACGATGTGCTGGACCCCGTTGGACCCGCACCTATCGATCAACCGCAGAAACGCCTCAGAACCGAGATTTGCCCGCAGGCTCCCAGCATGTCAATCTGACAATGTTTTCACAGCATGACACGCATCAGCTTGATTCCCGCCTCGGCACATGTGGCATCTTACTTCCAAGCGGACAGGATTCAACCATCTTCAGGCAAGATTGTCTTTAGATATCCTCCCATGGGATCTGGTCAACTGAATCTGCCAGCGTATACTTCGTCGAGGTGTAAGAGCGATATCAAACCCGTAAGCAATCCATTCTTTTTGCACCTAGCAGTGAAGAGTACTGACCTCAGATGGAGACAAATACTCAGAGGATGCTTCTTGTCATGAAAACGGACAATTCACCATCCCCCTGGTAATACAGTGTTGTTCCTGATGACCGTTGTATACACAATGCCCATCCTGGCGCAGACTATTGCCCCCAATTGGCCCCGAGCGAAGCAACATCTTACCTCCGACGTCGTTCATGAAGAATACCTTTAGTATTCAACGCTATGTGGGCGTGCGTGAGTCCACCCTTTCTCTGCCCATCCCTCGGCGATAACTATTCTATCTCACGCAGCGACGGTGCCGCCGTTCCTTTGGTTACTTCGGCCGACGTCGTTGGCTTCCATGATCGACCTGAATTCCTGGTTGTCACCAGTACCCCATTCTCGTCTTCGTCTCCCAGCGCCACCCCTCTTTTCGATGGTTCATGTCACACATGGCCTTCCGGAAATACACCGATGTCAGAAAACCCTCCCTTCCAAGGTAAGGAGCACTTCAATCTTCAAATACTGCAGCTAAGACACACCTTAGTATAGGTCGGCTTTAGTATCTGGGGTCGCAAATTATGGTAGATCTGTGCTAAATCTGTGAAGACAGCAGGTGGCGATGCATTGGTGTTTAACTTCAGACTTTGCGATCGATCCACCGATATTCCCCCGTCGCGGCAGTTCTCCCTGAAAGGCCCCGCGATTGCCAAGGATCGGTGAAGTAAGTGATTTTCGGGCAATGTGGGTTCACATTTGTGTTTGTTGACCGACGTCGGCTTCGTTCCCAAAAAGGAAATTGGCGCATCAATGTAGAGTCACGTGCGGCGTTCAAACAGGAGCCGACAGAAAACCTTGACGTCAAACATGAGTCCGTTTCAGACGGGTCGGCAAACATGACCCTTATACCTTATGACCCCGCAAAATCCACTGGCCGTGATTTTTTTGATTTGAGCGGGGAGTCGCACTAGTTGGCATCAGTTTTCACCCCTTTTGCCCCCCCTAACAACTCCTCCACGCGCAACGTCTAACAAGCCACCAATATCGCGCCGCCGACCCCATACCGAGGATTGTTTTTGCGTACTCCTTGCCATCACAGAGAGACCACACGGTGGCATCTCGTGGTTCATCCAGAAGCTTGATCCTGTCATCCGTCCACATCGGCAATCCAAAGTGACGATGGACCCCACATATAAATCAGTCTCTAAAAGTCCTGCATGGGGCATTCTCGGGCACGCTTCAACATCCCCCAAGAATAAGTCCAGTTTCAAGTCGCGATTGACCATGGTGGCGATTGCTTTCGCCGCCTTGTTGCTTCTCTCGGGGAGGCACCTCGGAGCACTGTGCAGACAGCCATCCAATCTCCAACGCGATATTCAAAACCTTGCAGTGGAGGCTAGCGCGCAGTCGTTGAATGTTTCTTCTTGCCCAGGTGTGTTGTATGACCGTTCTCTTGGTTGCATGATTGACTGACCGCGGTCTTAGGATACACGCTTCACGCATTGCAGCAGACGAAGACAGGTATCTCAGCGCATTTGAACCTCGCAGGACCAGCCTGCAATGCCTTTGGCAAAGATATAGCCAATCTGACATTGGAGGTCACGTATGATTCAGACACGAGGTATGTTCACAACGCGTGACCCACAAACGCGTGAACACTGATCAGGAGCTATTTTGGGAATCGGGATTTTCAGGCTGCACGTCAACATATTTGATACGGCCAATTCGCAATACACCATTCCATCTTCGATCATTCCTCTCCCAGGAAAACCCAACAAGGTGTTCAAGAAATCTTCTGACCTTGTGTTCAACTATGAGCCTTCGCCATTCGCATTCTGGATTACCCGCCGATCTGAGCCGAAGGCCCAACCCCTCTTCGACACTCGTCTCTCCTCGCTTCCCGCTACTCCGATCCCCCCCGTTATTCCTACGGATAATTCGACTGCGCTAGACGGTTTCCCCTTGGTCTTCGAGAACCAGTATCTGCAGCTGACCTCTGCGTTGCCGCTTGGCGCCAACATCTACGGCCTTGGAGAAACTGTCGCAAGCAGTGGATTCCGGCGCGATGTCGGCACCGATGGCGGAGTCGGTACAGTGCAGACGCTGTGGGCAAGAGATATTGCCGATCCTATCAATGAGAACATGTATGTCGGTGTCGGCGTTCAAGCTTAACTAATACAAG
The DNA here is from genome assembly GCA_021029105.1 of Cristinia sonorae. Lineage (NCBI taxonomy): Eukaryota > Fungi > Basidiomycota > Agaricomycetes > Agaricales > Stephanosporaceae > Cristinia > Cristinia sonorae. The sequence continues at coordinate 128,188 of JAEVFJ010000036.1, read as the reverse complement.
TCCTGACTACTCCATCCAACAGCTACGGCTCGCATCCGATTTATTTGGAACATCGCTACGATGCAAAGACCAAGAAGTCTCAGTCGCACGGAGTTTTCTTGTTCAGGTATGCATGTCTCCTTGATCATACAAGATTCCTCATTCAACTTACTTCTAAACAGTGCCGCGGGCTCGGATATTCTCATTGTGACTCCTCCTTCATCAAAGGTTTCTTTGATTGAGTACCGTTTACTCGGTGGTACCCTCGACTTTTACTTCTTGTCTGGTCCGACACCCCAGAAGGTGATTGAACAGTACGGTGAGCTGGTCGGCCTTCCCACATGGCAACCCGCTTGGGGCTTCGGCTTCCATCTCTGCCGTTGGGGATACACGAACATCAACGAGACCAGAGAGCAAGTTACGAAGATGAGAGAGGCTAATATCCCTCTGGAGGGTCAGTTCATCTATCAACTACATCCGTTGTATTCTAGAAGTTGACGCATCTCTTCTAGTTATGTGGAATGACATCGACTTGTATCATGCTGTACGCGACTTCACGGCTGATCCCGTCAGCTACCCCTACAACGAAGTGAAAGCATTCATCGATGAGCTAGTGAGTTCCTGATCTTCTCTCCGTTATTGCGCGCCGCCGTTGATCCTTTCCGCTATCGTAGCACGCTAATCATCAACACTACATCCCTATTGTGGATGCTGCCATTGCTAAACAAGTCAACTCCAGTGATATTGTACGTCCAGGAGCTGAGCTTTTCAACCATACCGACTGACTCTCACCTTTCTGTCCATGAATAGTACGACGCTTATACACGTGGCGCTGAGCTGTACGTGTAAACCCCTTGTCGGGTGCAGTTTTGTTTCTGATTGTTCTTCGCACAGGGACGTATGGATGAAGAACCCTGACGGGTCTGAGTACGTCGGTCAGGTCTGGCCAGGTTACACGGTAAGCTCTGGTCGGCATGCAAGTTTGAAGCACCTCTGACATCAGTGGGTGATCGAAGGTCTTCCCTGATTGGTTCTCCAAGAATGCACAAACCTACTGGACTGAGGTGTTCGCCAACTGGTCCCGAAGTGGAGTGGAATTCTCCGGCATCTGGTTGGACATGAACGAAGTGTCGTCGTTCTGCCAAGGCTCTTGCGGCAGTGGTATCGACATTTCTAACACGAGCGTACCTTTCATCCTTCCCGGCAAGCCTGGCAATCCAATTCTGGACTATCCCGAAGGGTGAGCACGGTCGTTACTCGGTAACCTTAACGCTGGAATCTGACGTCCCGTCAGGTATAACTCTACTATCTCTGGTCCTAGCGGCAATATCACGGTCAATGGAACCCTGACGTACGGTGCTGGCTCCAGCTCGTTGACCAAGCGTGGTCTCGGCGCTGGCCATCAGGCTGGGGTGGACCTGAACACACCTCCTTACACCATCCACAACGGTGAGTAATAGATTGCTCTGCGCAACCCCAGAACCGGGACTCATTCAGTACGCCGTAGGTTTCGGAGATTTGTCTGTCCACGCAGTTGCAACAAACGCAACGCATGCTGGCGGAATCGTCGAACTCGACGTTCACAATCTCTGGGGTCTCATGGAAGAGAAGGCAACGCACCAGGCGCTTCTGAAGATCCAGCCCAAGAAACGACCATTCGTGATCAGTCGCTCCACCTTCGCCAGTGCCGGCAAATACACCGGCCACTGGCTCGGAGACAACTTCAGCAAATGGCAGTACATGTACTTCAGCATCCAGGGTGTTCTTCAGTTCCAGCTGTTCCAGATCCCGTTCGTCGGTGCTGACACGTGCGGATTCAACGGCAACACGGATGAGGAGCTTTGCAATCGATGGCAGTCGTTGTCCGCGTTTTTGCCGTTCTACAGGAATCACAACATCATGGGTGCGATCTCGCAGGAGCCGTACCGTTGGGATAGCGTGGCCACTGCATCTCGGACCGCCATCAGTGCTCGGTACGCTTTGCTGCCTTACTGGGTGAGTTGTCTCTTTCATGCCCAGCCCCGCGACCAACTGACCCTCCTCAGTACACATTGTTCGCCAACTCCTCTTTGTTTGGCACGCCCCCCGTCCGCGCACTGTTCTTCGAGTTCCCCGACGAGCCAGAGCTATTCGGCGTCGATAAGCAATATCTGATCGGCAGGGACATCCTCGTCACCCCGGTGCTCACTCCCAACGTCACCACCGTGAACGGGATCTTCCCCGGCCGCGGCAGCGTCACCTGGCGCGACTGGTACACGCACGACGTCGTCAACGCCACCTCCGGCGTGAACACCACCCTGAGTGCACCCCTCGGCCACATCCCTGTGCACGTCCGCGACGGCGCCGCGATCCTGCTGCACTCCACGCCTGCGTACACCATCGCCGAGACGCGCGAAGGCCCGTTCTCTCTGCTCGTCACGCTCACTTCAGCGGGCACCGCTTTCGGTACCGCGTATCTGGACGACGGGGAGTCGCTTCCTCCGACACCGAGCAAGACGCTGACGTTCAAGGCGAAGAAGGGCGGGGTGACGATCCAGGCGCATGGGTCGTTCAAGATTGCGCAGAAGTTGGAGACGGTGACGATCCTTGGTGTCAAGAAGCCCAAGACCGTGAACGTTCACGATAGATCGGTGAAGGGATGGACCTATGTTGAGGCGCAGCAGAAGTTGGTGTTGGACAAGCTGCATTTGGATTTGAACGGTGAGGTGTCAGTGAAATGGAACTAATGGCGAGGACGAGATGATGAGCTTAAGGACTCTAAAACTAGTTATGAACTTGACGAATGTATGTAGAAGTTAGAATGACCTTTGTGAACAAAGCCCTTTTTCATGCCTCCGTCATGGTGTGAATGGCTGTGGCGTCTATTCCCATTCCATCACCTAGCGTCAGTCTCGAAACTTGAACGGTGTTCCATGCATGCCTTCAACATCGTCTGGCCTGCAAATGCTGGGTCAACAACTTGACCACTGACCACCAACCATGGATGGGTTTCTATCGAGACGAGTCGCTCCAGCCATAATCGTCGCTCTTCTAGACCACATCGGTCTTTCCATCCCCAGAACGGATGAATCTGGGCTTGAAAGACAGGTGTCCACGAACACTGGGACGCATGGGACTGTTCGAGGCAGCAGATTGGGATGTATTGGTATTTGGATAACAAAGGCACGTATTCTACCTAAGGTGGAACGTTCAGAGTTGTCAATAACATCAGAATCAACTTGCAGGTGGTAGTGTGGTCATCCACGGCCCTTGAGCTCGCGTGCCTCTACGCACTCCATGAGCCCTACACCCCTCTAAGCTCCCATATATTCTCTTACGTCCCCGCCTTCCTCATCGACTCATTCGAACTCCGGAGCCTAAACCCCGCCAACGACTCGAACCTCTCGCACCTCGCCGGTCTAGCCTTGATAACCTCAGGCGCAATCCTTAACGTCTCCGCCCGGTACACCCTCGGTAGATTCACATCATTCCCGCTCATCCCGTCGTCCCAACGTACAAACCTATACGTCCCCGCTTCCCAAGTCCGCCCCGAGCTCATGAATGCCGCGAACACGAATACGAATACCAAAAGCCCATCATATTCATGGTCGTTACGACACTCGCACCAGCTAATCACCTCAGGACCGTACCAGTACATCCGTCATCCCATGTACACAGGCGTCCTACTCTCCTTCGTCGGCTCCGGGTTGCTCTGCTTCCGAAAGGAATCCGTTGTTAGTGTCCTAACAGACCGCTTCGTCCCAGCGAAATACAGAGCGATCCCGCTCACGTTGCTCGTTCTGTTGGGCGGGTTGACGATGATGTCGTTGATAAGAAGGGCGAAGAGCGAGGACGGGGCTTTGGAAAGTGTGTTTGGGAAGAGGTGGACGTTCTATAGGTGGCATGTTCCGTATTCTTTCGTCCCCTGGATCTTCTGAATGGCGAAGGTTGCCTGCATACCTTTGACGTTGTAATAAGCTGAGGTCCTTAAAGTCGTAATGCTGGAAAGGCAACAAAGAAACGAAGGCAAAAAAAGACTCGGATACGGGGAATCGAACCCCGAGCTATCGCGTGAGAGGCGATAATGTTAGCCATTACACCATATCCGATTGGAAGAGGAAGCGATCGATGCGCATCTCAGTTGCCATGTGGCAAGCGCTTGCCATTCCACTCCTTCACCTCGACTCTGGTTTGTCTTTGACTCTCGTCGTCGGACTCGCAGATTCTGGTTCAAGCTATGGAAGCTACTGCAACTTGCGTTGCTCCGTACTTAAGCTGGAAAGACCTCGAACTGGGTCTTGAATTCAGATCTGCCACTAAGTCCCAGTACTGCCGGACTCTGTAGTTTGGAGAGAAACTAGTCAACCTTGGGTCTTTCTGGACTTGCGACTGCCAGTACCTTTGACACCACATGGATGTCTAGTATTTGGCTCATTCGGACTCTCCGAACCTCAGCAGGATGGTGGCAAACGCTTTCTTTCTGCAGTGTCCCGAAACGGACATGATGTCAGAAGGAGGCTGACGAGCTTCTTCTGTTTTTCAACACCTATAAGAAGGGCCTCCAACTCTCCTCGTCCCCCACCAACTCTTTCTTTCGCTCTCTCAGGACAGGTTCCTCTTGCTATCCAAACCACACACATTACTATCCCCTCTTTAACATCTGCTGTGCAGACCCAACCATGCGTTCATTCATCACCGCCATCGCCCTCGCCGTCCTCTCCACCGTCTTCGCCTCTGAGCCTGTCTCGGGCGACGTCAGCGCGCTCTGCCAAGACCCCGCCGTGATCTCTGAGTCGTTCATCGGGGAGAACAAGGATGTGAAGATGACAGCTTACTCCTGCTCGAACGTCGTCAGCCCTAACGGGGGCGGCGGGAACGGGACGTCCAACGCGTCGCCGTCGCCACGCGCCTTCGACGACTTTGAGAACACACTCACCAAGAGAGCCACCAACGTGTGCGGCGCTACATGTACGCCTCTTTCTTTCCCTCCCCGTGTTTACCCCCTCCCTTACTGACGTGTTTATTCACCCGCCCACCTTGCTGGTAGGCGACACGCACTGCTTTAATCCCGCAGGAGGAGGTCCCGACCCCAACGAATGTCACGTCATCAGCGACGCCCTGCGGTACAACGGGCAGAACCTCGGCAACGTCTTTAACATCCCGAACAACGCGAACGTCGTGAGGATGCAATACGCCAGTTGTTACAGCTTCTTTGTCAACCAGGCGAACCAGGACCTGCAGTACTGTCGTAACGACTGGGTGAGTGGTTCGGTCCGTTTCTCACACGGGTGTTGCGGTTTTGACTAATTCTGGGTGGGGGATTTTAGGCTTCTGTGTTGGATTATGTCGCGTATAACTGTCAAGCTCAGCAGAACGCGCATGGTGGGCTCTGTGTCGCGCGTAGCCAGCAGTGGTTCATCCAGTAAGCTTCCTTACACATCCCCTCTTCTTCCTCACCCCAAATGACTTACTTCCGCTCTTCCTCCGTTCCACAGGATCCAGCACTCGTAAGAGTATTCGGGTCATGTCCGTGCTAGCGTTACGTCGTAGTCACTTAGCATTAGTATGGACAATAGACAATGGATCTTTGGTGTTTGAATGCATTGAAACGCTGGAACCCATCTCACTGTGTGGTGCACAAACGTGTCTTTGAGCCAAGTCAGGACGGAACGCGGAAGTGTCAGCCTCCTTCAAGTTATCTTCCCGAAGGTCGGGTTCGCTTTGGGACATGGCAGGTTCAAACCGTTCACGTGGAAATCAGGTTTCGTGGGTTTCTCATAGCTCGAGTTCACGCGCAAACGAAAGATGGGGTTAAGAAACGAGGGGTATATTCCAGTCATGTGTGAAGAGTGTTTTATATCTATACAATCTTTTTTCGTCTTTGTCTTTGTCTTTAATTCCTTCTATCTCGCTCTTCCACACACACCTCCTCATGCCAAATCCGCAAACCCAACCCTCATCCCCTGCACATCAAACGCTGTATACACCCCTCTCAAGAACAAGTCCCCGACGATCCAAAACTTCATGTCGTCGTTTGCTACCAACCCCCCGACGCACACATCTCCTCCTTTCGTCACGGGTCCGAGGCTGAACGTCCCGCTTGGAATCGCGAAGGAGCGACCGCCGAAGGAGAGGCTGATCGTGGGTGGTGTCGTGTTGGTAGTAGTGGTAGTGGTAGCAGTGGTAGTGGTGTTGGAAGTGGAAGCGGAAGAAGAAGAGGGAGCGGCGGGACACGGGAACGTGTAGAACCCACTTCCAAGCGACGGCGCAGGTTTCGCGCCAGGGATGGACGCGTACACACTCGCGACGGTCTGCGTGTCCGCAATAAGCAACGTCGTGCCCGTGTCGATGATCGCCGCATGCCCCTCTCCGAACGTCTCGTTCCCGACGCTCAGCCCGCCCATCTCGACTTGCCAGTACCCTTCCTCCGTGACGTTCGACCATGCGAACTCGCCCGTGTACAATTCGGCGTTCACGCCTCCGAGCGTGAGTTCGGAGTCGTTGTGCGCGAGCTTGAACGCGAATGTGCCTGGGAGGGCTGTGGAGGATGAAGTGGTGTGGGTGTGGTGTTGTTGGGAGAGGAGGGTTTGGAAGAAGGGGTTGGCGTTCAGTTCTGAGATGGGTTTGAACGCCATGCCGAGCAGACCGTCCGCCGGGAAGCGCGTGGATGCGAACCCAGAAGAATAGGTCAACGCTGTTCCAAGCGTCTGCGATTTAGCCTGGAAGAAAAGAACAACATTCAGTATCCATGTCATGTGCAACAGCTAAAGGGTATACTCACAGTCATGCCGGCAATGGTGACAGTGTCCCGGTACTGGGTACCAAACACTGACGACGAATCGCCAAAGGACGTCGAGAACGCAGAGTACAGACCCTCAGAGGACGAGCTCTGATTGGGCTTGTACGTTCTGTGTCCTTTACACGACGTACTGCACGCAGGGTTCGGCAGGATCAAGTCACTGCTCCCCGTGTCGAAGTCGACGGTGAAGTTCTGCGGGGGCGTGCCGACGGTGATAGCGCCGTGCCACATCATGTTGTTGTTGTTAATTAGCGGCACAGACGACGCCGCGCGTTTGGTAAGGTTTTGGACGAGGGTATCACTGGCTAGCGGATGAGCTTTGCCGGTGTTGTTTTGGTAGGCGATGAAGCCGCGGTCAAATTTACTGTTGGGGGTAAGTAAGTAAGGTACGGAAAAAGGATGTTAAAGGGAGAGGAGGACGTACGCAGTTGTGTAAGAGATGTGAGCACGAAGCCCGTCGGTGTCCAGCCCGACGGAGGTGGCAAAGTCGGTCCTTTTAGTGAGCGCGACTCTGATGCCACCCGACTTCTGGACAACAGGGCCAGCAGAAGCAGAGACAATGAGAGCAGAAAGCACAAAAGCAGTAGTCAACTTCATCCTGGAAGTTGTATAGAGGTTAATGAGAGAGAGAACGTTTGGGCTTGGGTGCAGTTGGAGTAGAGATGTGATGAGTACCCGGTCAACGAGTGCTGGAGAACAAACGCAAAGTCGACCGGGGTTATATACATTTCTGCGCAGCGGAGCGGAAGGAGAGTGGGAGACGTACCGACGCATGGTCCCGCCCCCGGTGTGCGGTCCTGTTGGTTCCGTCGAGATCCTTGGTCCCGCTCCCGACCCCGCCCTCCCGACTCCCCGCTCTCGCCTTAAGTCTGTATCCGGTTGCATCCCGCTTCTACATCCTGTCCGCGGATTCCGTATTAACCATGGAGACTTGTCGAGATTTGAGTGTGCTGTGCCGTCATCCGTGTGGTGGTAAAGTCCAAACTTCAAGGTGGAACATTTCCGCCGTAACGGCTGGCGTTGTTTGGTTGTGTTATTTCCAGAGGCCGTTGCATCCAAACACGGAAAACGAGTTCCATTTTTGGTAATACCGATGCCCGACACGGCGAAAGCGCAGGAAATCGACGCATAACCCCAAGCACACTCATTCTGTTGTTGATCCAAAATTCTCAAATAGTACCGCTGAGCATATATTTTGAATCCAAGATGTGACATTCCCTTGTCCCAATTTGGGCTCACCAGAGTATGCCGTCTTTTTGCACTCAACTTTCGTCATCACTGAGGGTCGCAAAAGTCACCAAAATATTTGAGAGGGATGGCTGCACTATTCGCTTAATACTGCTCCGACTTGGACGTGTTCATAACAATGGTGTTCATTATCCATATATTCCAGAGCACATCGTATACAGCAGAGTCAGCCTGAGCGCACTATTTACTGCGAATTTACGAGTGTTGAACCCTGCAGGATTGACGTGAGATCAAGTAATCTGAACATCTGTTGCACAACTGAGACTTACTGGATAAACCATTGCTGGCTACGAGCAACGCAAAGCCCGCCATGGGCATTCTGAGGAGCCTGGCAATTGAAGGCCACGTAGTCAAGGACGGCGGCCTACGACAATCACAAAGAGAACACAGTCAGCAAAACTGAGCATGGACAGAGAGCCGTCACCGGCGGCTGACACGCACCCAGTCTTGACGACAATACTGCAAGTCCTGGTTGGCCTGGTTGACGAAGAAGCTATAGCAGCTGGCGTACTGGACGTGAACGACGGCGGCGTTGCGTGGAATGTTGAAGACGTTGCCGGAGGTTTGGGAGTAGTACCGAAGGGCGTTACTAATCACTTTGCATTGGTTCGGGTCAGGACCTCCACCGGCGGGATTGAAGCAGTGGGTGTCGCCTACAACGTAAATGTCAGGCAACGAGGCACGGCGCTGAATAAGAGTGAAAGGTACCGACATGTTGCACCGCAGACACCGAGAGCTCTCTTCGTCAAGCTCGTCTCCCCCTCTTCCAAGTCATCCTCGCGTTTGTGAGCGTCGGACGTATCATTCCCCGCGCCGGCGATGACGTTAGAGCAAGAATACGCAGTCATCTTCACATCCTTGTTGTCCCCGATGTACGATTCCGAGACGACAGAGGGGTCTTCACAGAGTGCGCTGAGGCCTGCGGGGGAGTCTGCAGAAGAGGGAGTCGCCAGAGAGGCAGGAAAGAAGCACGCGAGGGACACGGCGAGAGTGAGGAAGGAGGAACGCATGGTTTGAGTCTGCACAGCAGATGTTAATGAGGGGATAGTAATGTGTGTGGTTTGGATAGCAAGAGGAACCTGTCCTGGTAGAGCAAAAGAAAGAGTTGGTGGGGGACGAGGAGAGTTGGAGGTCCTTCTTATAGGTGTTGAAAACAGAAGAAGCTCGTCAGCCTCCTTCTGACATCATGTCCGTTTTGGGACACTGCAGAAACACAGTGTATAACACCGTCCTGCTGAAGTTCGGAGAGTCCGAATGAGCCAGATACTAGACATCCATGTGGTGTCAAAGGTACTAGTAGTCGCAAGTCCAGATAGACCAAGGTTGACTAGTTTCTCTCCAGACTCCAGAGTCCGACAGAATTTGTGCTTAGCCCGCCAGATCTGAATTCAGGACCAAGTTCGAGTTTTTCCAGCTTAAGTACGGAGTAACGCAAGTGCAGTAGCTTCCATAGCTTGAACCAGAATTTGCGAGTTCGACGTCGAGAGTCAAATGACAAATTGAAACCGCAGATTCGGGCCAGAGGGAAGGGAATGGCAAGCGCTTGCCATATGTCAATGGCAAGTCAGATGCGCATCGATCGCTTCCTCTTCCGATCGGATATGGTGTAATGGCTAACATTATCGCCTCTCACGCGATAGCTCGGGGTTCGATTCCCCGTATCCGAGTTCTTTTTTGCTTTCTGCCACTGCCAGAGGCCGGACATTGCTTTCTGTCGGGAATAATGCTTGCAAAGTGTTAGAGAGAACACAGGTGTGATGTATGGAGATCACTCTGGCTTCATAAACGTAGTAGAGGAAGAAATGGTACAGAGCGAGAAAAAACCAGCGTGTTATACAAAGAGAGAGACGACAACAACAAAGCGAAAGGACCATAGTAAATAGAGATAAGGATAAATCCGACCCGTGTCCGTGTATACCAAATCAGATGAAGCATTGACAATCTCACAAACCAAAAAAGACGACAAACTCTCTGCCTTACAGAACCGCGAATGCAACCTCTCAACCAACCACCCTCTCCGCACCCCATCCCCTCACCCCGTGCATCTGCGTCGGAGTCTGATCCATATCCATATCCATCCACCCGCCACCACTCCCACCCTGACCCTGCAATCCAACCGCGAAACTCCTCTGCCATGCGGCCAACTGCGCGCCCACACTCGGAATATCGCTAGCATCCTGTCGATGACCATGACCGGCGAAGGGAAACGGATTGTGAGTGGTAACGGTGATAGGCGTGATGGGTGTGGATATGGAGAGTCTGAGGTTGCGGGTTGCTGCGAGACGGTCTTGTGCGTTGAGTAAGGAGGAGGAGGAAGAGGTGATGGTGTTTGTGCTGTTGGTGGAAGAGTTGGCGGCGGCTCCAAATGGATAGGGCTCGGTGCTATATGCTCGAGGAGTGGGTTCGCCCACAGCGGTACGATGCGAGAGGTGCACTGGGAGTGACCCTCTGCGAAGACTTGCCGTATACGGGTCTACAATAGTGTCGGGGTTGGGATGAGGATGAGGAGGAGACGGGGTATTGAATGTGGGTAGGGTGAAGTCCAAGCGACCAGGACAAAGACGACGGAGTCTGTCGGAATTTTGAGAGGCGATGGGTGTGGCGGGTTCGGGAATAATTGGGGAGACGGAAGAAGTGGAGGGAGAGTCGAAGGTATGAGGGGGATCATCTGTATGTGAGGGTTCGAAGGCGGGGGAAGGTTCAAAGGTATGGAAGGTATGAGTGGAGTTCAAAGCAGTCGGGGTGTCAAAGGCCTCTGCGGCGCTCAGGGCATTGTTGAACTCATCGGTATCAAGAATATTGAAGGTTTCGGGAATATGAGGAAAGTCAGAGGGCTGGGTGATATCGAAGGGGTCAGAGGTGTTGATGACATTATTCCCGTGGGTGATTTTGCTGGCTCCAGCCTGGGGACGAGGTCTTATAGAAAGACTCGGTTTCCTGGAGCGACGAAGCGAAGGCACAGCGGACGTCCGTCGACTGCTAGAAGACGACGGTGGGCCGGACGAGTCTCCGGATTCCCTGCTAGCGGAACGACTGCTGGCTTTTTTTCTCGCGGGAGTGGGGTTCGTGCCATCCTTCGGTCTGTTCGGACCCCGAGTGTTCAGAACCTCTGCGTACTCGCAGCTCAAGTTCCGTCTTTTGCATCTTCCGCATGGACTCTGCCCGGTACACTGAAAGATCACCAGGCTCAGTAAGTACCAGAGAGCGGAGGAATGTGGGTAGGAAAACACACCTTCGATTTACTATCGCGACACTCGTTGCAAGCCTGCTTTGTACGCACCCGCGTGTTCTCCGATGTCTGCTGGAACACCCCAGCCACAGGATCTAACGACCCCGATATCCCATTGGACGCACCAGTCGATGGCTGTTGAGCGACATCCCAAGTGTCCGACGTCGAGGCTGATGACGACGACGCTCGGGGAACAACCGCGGATGAAGCGGAACCGAAAGATGGTCCGCCGAGCTCCTCAATGGGGTACTGAATGGAAGTCGCCTCGGGACGAGGGTACGCAGCCAGGAACGTTGTCTCCAGGGTGGTGGGCGCGATCCTGGGAGAGACGGGACGAATGGGCGTTGGCTCATGCAGCTGAGTCAGCTCCATGTGGTGCGGTGAGAAGGAGACATCATGACTGTCCAGACCATGGTAGGAATGCCCCCAAGGATCCCTGAACTGTGCTTCTTGGTGGTGCTGGTGAAGAAAGTCGGAGAAGTGCGAAGCCTGAGGTTGAGAGGGGTGGAAGTTGTTTACTGGAGCGGAAGTGGAGAGTCGGAAGTCCATCGGGTTGTACGCCTGGTCCATACCCATGCGAGAGGGAGAGCTGGTATCGAAGTCGACGTACTGTTGGGCGGGGACGAAGTGATGGTTCCCAGCGTCGTCGTAGAGGATATTGTAGATAGTCATGTCGGATAGAGAGCGCAGGGTAGGATGGACAATGGCGGTATCTGGGGCTTTTATCTCATTACTCGAGGATATTCTGGATTCGGAACTGTGGCACGAAGCCCCTGTCCTTACCATTTGTTCTCTCAAACATCTTCTTTCTTTCCTTTCTGGGATGGACACCTCCATGGAGTCTTCCCCTTTCATGATGTCATCCACAGATTCTCAGATACCATACAGGACGCTTGGGACAGCCTTTGGTTCAAAAAGAACATGAGCTCGCATTTCGATGGGAGAGGCAGCGGAGGAATGTAGCTTACCCACTGTGGCGAGACTGCAAAGTCCACCTGGTGACTGCGGAAAACTAGACTTGGAGGGCACTGTTTCACGTCCATCCTGTGACTCCAGCTTGGAGTTTGAAAACGTCTCGTTGGCCCTAGGTCGTAGAACTCCTGCACCCATCCTCTTAGATGATCACAAATGACTGTCGGAGAATCCTGAATCGTAACGGACGTTGCATTGCCCCGATGGCGGAACACTGGCACTCGTCGGTAGTCCTACTTTGGGTGTGCGGGTTCAACGCATGGGCAGCAGATCGGAGGACACTGTCACGGTACCGAGAACGGTCACAATGGTAACACCAGAGAGTCACGTTTTGTCACGACAGCTTGAGAAGATCGAACATATGACAGTGTCGCAAGCACCCAAAACATTGCGTCGACGGAAAGAATGTTATACATCTGCACCCAAACCTCACACACGCAGTATCCTGCGAGGACTTAGCTTACAACGCGGTCAGAGATACCAATATCACTCACGTCATGATTCAATTTCCCAACCAAACGTCTCTTCGCTTTCTTTCAACCTCTCACAGACCAACCTAACCCTCTCATCGTCCACGTTCGCCACAGAGAACCTCACCCACCGTTCTCCTCCCTCTCCAACAGGACCGAAGAACCCGGCAGGCAAGCACACTACACCCATCTCCTTCGCCAACCTCTCACATACCACCATTGCATCAACACCCTTGAACGGGTGTTGGACAAAAGCATAGTACCCTCCTTGTGCTCCCACTTTCCACCGAGAGGGCAGCGAGTCTTTGAAAAGCGTGTGTCGACGTTCCAGCGCCCCTGCAACATCCTTTACGAAAGGACGCAGCTGTGGGAGGACCGACGCGAGGGCAAGCTGGGGAGGACGCGGTGCGCAGATTTGGATGTTGTCCAGTGCCTTGTTCAGCTGAGGAATGAGTGAGGACGATGCGCAAATGAGACCAACGCGGTGTCCCGGTATGCAGTATGATTTAGAGAATGAGAAGAGGTGAATGATAGTGGATCGCCACGACCAGTCTGTCGGAAGTATGACTGATGATTTGGAGAAGAGGTGGTGTGGAGGTAGGTGAGCTGAGTTGAGGAAGTCGCGATACGTCTCGTCCAGGATGAGCGCAATCTTGTGTGCATGTGCTAGTTTGGCGAATGACGCGATGAGAGAAGGTGGATATATCGCACCAGTCTACACAGAATATGAGACAAAACACACTCCGAGGTAGAATACTACTTACTGGATTGTTGGGAGTGACCAGGACGATTGCTTTGGTTTTGGGTGTGATCAACCTCTCGCAATCCTCGGGAGACGGCTGGAATGCTCGTTCAGGCGAGGTTTGCAGAGTCACGATCTTGATCCCCAGGGAAGTCAAGGTCATTCTTCAGAGTGGGTTCAACATGACGGTATACGAGTGGATAAATCAGACCATACACTCACTCGTGGTTGAAGTACCTAGCGACTCTCCATTAGCCAACCCACCGAACCCCAACAACCCCGTCCACTCACCAAGGCACAGGAAGAATAACCTCATCCCCCTTCTCCGCCACCGCCATCGCGCTCGCAAAAAACGCCAAATTACATCCAGCAGTAATCGCCACGTCCTCCGCGGTCACATCCACCTCCCCATTCCCATCTGCACCCCCATACGCAACCTTCATCTCCTGCACAACGGCCTCTCGCAACGACCTCTCTCCCACGTTCTCCGCATACCCACAATTCCTCGGATCGGCACTGACCCGCGCGAGGGTGTCAAGAAAGAGTTTGGGGGGCGGGGTCCCTGGTACGCCTTGGGACATGTCGAGGAGGGGACGGGTAGGCGTGGGTTTGTATGCGTCAGCCCATTGGTATGCTTGCGGGATGCTATCCTGAAGGGTTTAGAATGGGAGATGTAACAACTCGAATAGGAACGCTTACGGAGGTCGAGAGGTGCGTTCTATGGTTGATGAGATTCGGAAACGAGGGGTCGCGGACATCCTGAGTATTCTTGTCCAATGCATCTACTATCGAATGGTGGTTGTGTGTGTAGCTCGAGGCTGGTAGAGGGTTTGGTTTGAATATGTCACAATTTGTCTGAGGAGGAAACGCACCACCAATCACAATCTCTGTCCCTCTTCGAAAGCTCAACAGATTTCACTAACTGTCAACGATGCGGTGTTACTGAAGTTGAGAATACGGAGGTTGCATGACCAGAGAGCCTCATGTGCGCGTCAGGCATGGTGATGATGACCATGAGAGGGCAAGTTCAGGAGGACTTAGCCGAGCTCGAAATGAGTTATTCACAAAATGCAGAAGAACAAGTTGAATCAAAGGTTGCATCACACGATACGTACGATACTACTAGGCGACAAAATATAGTCCATGGCAAACGTGTATGATCAATTCCACAAGTCTGGTTGAATGTCTTCCATATACGAAAACCGTCCGTGAATCAATTCCTGCTATTTTCTCTCCCGCCGACTTAGGCAGAAGTAGTGGTAGTCTCCGTAGCAGCAGAGGTCGTAGTGGTCACAGAGGCCGTGGTGGTAGTAGAGGCCGAAACTTCCGTGCTCGTGCTTGTCTCCGTAGCAGTCGAAGTGGACTCCGGCGTGGTGGATGTTTCGGTGCTGGTAGACGTCTCCGTAGCCGTGCTCGAGGACGTCTCGGTGGTGACCGACGCAGACGTGGTCACAGACACCTCAGTCGTGGTGGAAACAGGGGAGGAGGAGGTCTCGGTTGCCTCGGACGTTGTTTCGGTAGCGGTGGCTGTCGCGGTGGCCTCAGGGGTTGCAGTGGACGTGGTCTCTGAGGCAGTGGAGTTCACGTAGGTTTGAACTCTGTGGAAAAGGTTATTTGAGATGAGCAATCAGAGGAGTTCGTGGAGACTTACTGGATGAACCACTCCTGAGTACCTGCGACACAGAGGCCACCATGAGCGTTCTGGGGGGCCTGACAGTTCCAGGCAACCCAGTCAATGACGGCGGCCTGTAGGTGACTGTAGATGAGCGCAGCTCAAAGGGTGACTGATATAGAAGAACAAACCCAATCATCACGGCAATATGTCAAGTTGGTATTGCTGGCCTGGTTGACGAAGAAGGACTGGCAGCTTTTGTATTGTAGAACGATGAGAGGGCTGGCTCTGGTGATCTCGAACTTCTCCCCTGCGATATAATATTTCATTTACTATAGAGACTAAGGGGATGATGGCGGCACTTACCAATATCCTGTGAGTCGTACCGCAGGGCATCAGCGATGACACTGCAGTGATTGGGGTCAGGTCCTCCGCCAGCCGGGTTGAAGCAATGAGTGGTGCCTATGGGGGACAACGTCGTGGTTAGATATGTAGGTAAGAGTAGATAGGAGTACAATAGACGTACACTGGCCACCGCACACATCCGACGACGACGAAGCGGTCTCCTCTTGTCGCTTGGAAAATTCAGAAAGGAAGCTCCCGCACTGGAGGGCGGATACCTTCACGTCTCCGATGTAAGACTGCTGGGTCAAAACAGGGCTCTTGCAGAACGATAGGAGTTCATCATTGATGACGAACGAGGCGGCGAAAGGGAGGGCAGCAAGAGCGGTGGCGGAGAGTAAGAAGCGCATTTTCAGGAATATGGTAGTAGAGCACTAGACGTTTATACCAGAAGCTGAGGGTATGAGGGGGCGGACAGAGCAAAGTCCAGGTGTGGGGTTGCCGAGAACAGGATGTGGATGGCTTATATATATGGTGGGTTAACCTCTGACGGCGGGCGAGACGTCATATGTTGGCAGCTGCGGCCGCGCCAGAAACTAGGGCAGCCAATCCGGGTTCGGAAACCCCTTTCACGCACTCTGCTGAGCCTAGGTGTTGCCCGTGGAGGACATTGGGACGTCGAATTCGGCAAGGCGATAGGGTTAGCGAAATCCGGCCACCGGATATACGAACTTGAAGTCCACCAGACTGTGGCGAATGCAGCGAAAAGAAGAGAGAAAGTGCGTTGACTGAGAAGGGATGACGAGAACGAGCTGCGGAGTACCCCAACCAAGCCTCTTGCTTTCACTTGGAGCCACAGTCTTCAATTTGCATCCGAATAGCAGTCAAGTGTCCGTCGAAGATGAACAGAGAATGTCTAATGAAGACGAGCAGCTCGTAGATTAGTTTTCCTGTCTTTATCGTGGGGAGCATGTCAGAGCGGTCGTATAGTTGCAAACAGTCTCATCGACGTACATTCTTCGACTCACTGGCAACTTCAAGTTCTCGCTCGGCCTCCTGATCAATTCTACACTGAGCCCGGATTACAAATCCCGACGCGTCGTGTACGCCCCGACGTTTCATCACCCGCAGCACTTGTCCAAGGAGCAACGAGCGCAACGGCGTAGTTTCGGTGCAGTTTTCACCTTCTGAGTAGTAAGAACTTCAGAAGGGCAGAAGCGACTGAAAAGGATCTGAAACTTTAGCAACACCAGCACTAGTGTACGTATCCCGTTGGTCCGAGGATGGCCGTCTTGGTTACTGACTAGGTTTGCGTCGTTCTAGACGATTTCGGAGGAGAAACACTTTTGGTGGATGTTTGGTGGATGTTTGGTGGCGCGCGTTTCTGCCCGGGTGTTTTCGGAGAACCACGCGAGAACTTTGACGAGACTCCCCGACGACCTCCAACCCTCAAATTTACGAGACCACCTACTAACGTCATGAACCAGCCATCACATGTCTCTGCTTCGATATAGGTGTGCCTCTCAGGTCCCATTGATTATCGCGAAATTCACGGCAGAGTATAGTATGTAGGAGGCCCTCAGACTCATACGCCACAGTTGATTACAAGTAGATGTGCCAATGGGGCTCCTGTTCCGAGTCTCTCGGCATCGGTGTTTTCTATCGAAGTCAGTTGACAATTCGCGGATGCTTTCTGGATGTATATATGTCACCAGATCTTCAACCGAGCGGAGGTAAATACAAGGTTGAAATTTGAAATCACGCTCAACAAATAATCGCCGTGCTTTCTTAATTATACTTCATCGCCTCCTGGCTCAACACAAGGATCTAGACATAGGATGGTGAAAAGGGCAAGAAGTTTCTAGAGAGAAGGGTAACTCAAAGAGCAAAGAATCACATCAGTACTTGCGTCCTACATTGCTGTCATAGAGATAGCGTCTAAGAGAAGTCTTTTCGGAAGCATTTCGAGGGTTGCATCTCGATCGGTGTGGGGACCAGGCATGTGTTTATTTGTTCTACACCCCACCTTCAAACCCCGCTCCCGGGACGCACGCACTTACGATGGAAGGAGTAATTGGAAACGGCAAAGGGAAATGGGGTACTGTGTTGCAGCGAACTGGGTATGAAGAGTAGGATAGCAAACGACAATGAGATGTACAAAGCGAGATAGAATGAGAAAGTGTAGCTAATATCTAAGATGGCTTGTATATGTGTGAAAAGATAAGCGGTAGAAGGCTTGTTTTCTTGCCGACGATACTATTGAGCTCGGGAATCTACTCAGCCCGAGGCACATCTGAACCGACCATAGACTCCTGCCAAGTCAGATCATTCAGCAGCACCTCAAGACCTTTCTCCAAGGACAACTGATCCTCCATAGACAAGGCATGGCTCTCTGACTGCGTGAAAATAGAAAGGTCGGATGGATGGACTGGGTACTGGAGCGCCTCACTGGTACTGGGCATGGTGGTGAGAGGCACAATAGGATCTGTTGTCGAGGTACCTCCATATCCGCACGGCTGTGCGCTGAACGCACGCGGTATGAGCTCCGCCATGCGCACTAGAGGGACGACAGGCACAGGAAGAGATCCCCGACGAGCACTCGATACAGCGTCGAGGTTGCGGCTGTCTGCAACAGGTGTGACTGCAAACATGGGAGTATCCGTGAGATCCAGCCGGCCAGGGCGAACGGTGCGGAGCCGTCCGAGGGTGGGGGGAGAGCCATCTGACTCGGGGGTACTGGAGGAGTTCGGTGGTGAAGCAGCGGGAGAAGAGGAACCGGAGATGTCGGTGTTACCCTGAGTACTGTTCTCAGGAGAATAGTGACTGGGAGGGGTATCGGAGCATGACATATCCTCCTTGGTGGCAGTGCGTTTGAGTCGTTTGGGAGAGGCCGCTCTCTGTGTGTCCGGGGGTGAGGTATCCTCGGTAGCCCGCCGCTTGCCGAGTGAGGAAGAAGCGGACGAGTCTCTGCGTTTCTTCTGTTTGTCGGCGAGGTGTTTCTTGGCCTCTCCCGCCTCGTTCTTACCATCCTTATATACACATGGCAGATTTAACTTTGCGCAGCGCGCACAAGTAGCTTCCCCAGTACACTACGATACTCAGATGAGCCAAGCTAAAATGAGCAGAATCGTCAACATACCTTCGCCTTCCTATGGCGGCATGGCTCGCAAGCCTGCCGCGTACGCATTCGGCGGTGCTCTGGTGTCTGTTGGAAGACCCCAGTCACGGGGTCAAGCGAGCCAGACATCGACCATACTTGTCCAGGAGTGGCAGTATCGGTGGGAGGTTGTTGTGCGACACACCACGAGTTCGATGGATGACTCCTCGGCGGGATCGCAGCCTGAGCGACTGCTCTTGATGGAGTGGTGTGAAGAACGGCGTTTCGTACCGTATCCGCTTCGAATTGCCTGGTCCCGACGGGTTCGAAGGGGTAAGCGGCGACATCTACCGGAACGCGAATGTTGGGTGCAGCAGGAGGCAACAGTATCGGGGAAACAGGGTGCAGAACTTGAGGTGCGTCGGGAAAACGGGGTAGCTCAAATGGACGGGAATGTATCTGATAGTGGTCCGATGTGGGGTAGTAGTGATGTGCCGGATGATCATCGAGGGGCACATCTTCGTGAATGTAGTCCGACAACCGGAAGGGCGGAGGGTTGTAGCTGACGGGTCCGGAGGTGTATTCAGAAGTGGGGAGCGGCAAGTCCAGCGGATGGTACGACTGCGCTAGTCGAGGACTATCCATGTTGGGCTCGTAAAGGACGAATTGCGAGGAGAAGACGCCGCCATTATCGTAGTTCATGGTGTACTGGGTATGTGAGCCGTGGTGAATGTTTGCAAGGTGGGGATACGGGGTATGAAATGGATGCGGCTGACGTGCTCATTGGCGGGGTCTCTTTATACGGGTCTGAGGGGACTCCCGTATGAAATGCAGGACCTCGGCGGAAGCCCCTCTCTCCTGCTGGCCAGTTACTCTCTCAAACACTTACCGCATTTGGTACAGTCCTTGGAACTTAGAATGGAGTCCCATCGTAGATGATGATTACTAGGCATGGCTGGAGTTGAATATCTGAGCAACGTGATGATATCAAACGGTGCGCTCACTGTAAACTCCCTTCAGCGACTCCAGATAACGTCTAAGGGCCATTGTGAGTGTGGGTTGAACTGCAAAATGAAAATGACGTGGATGGCCGAAGCGGCAGCGGCTGCAAATTTGTTCGGAGTTAACGTGCGGAGACATTCGGAGGGTTCTGAGTTTCAAGCCAGCAAAAAGAGATGCCCCCCCAGAAGCATCCCACTGATCGTGGCATGGAAGACTAGGACATGAAACCTGTGAAAGGTCATCCAGGAATATTGTGTGATCCATTGAAGCTTGAAGTTTGTGCGAAACGCTTGATTCAGGCTGCGCAAGGGCGAGGTTTCAACGTCAGCGCACATTGACCCAGAGCGCTTCCTTGAGTCCGAGTCGTGCCAACCAAACCCAACCCAAAGTTGACCATGATCGTGGATCATCTTTCTCAACAATGTCTCTCGTTATCCTGCGATCTCTTTTAGAACCTGCAGCAAAAAAAATCTCTCAGCGTCAGACGTGCACTGTGGCCAAACCTCGATACTGTACACTGCCGCTTGGCAACCCAACCTGGGGAGGACAATCCATGCTAGAACCTTATGACAGTGCTATTCAGAATCGTAAGTTTCACCTATCTACACTCTCTGTTGACAGTGTTATCAAGGTTCTAGCTCAACCGAATTAGGATGAGGCTGACTGCCAGTGGCACACAATGTCGGGCGTCGATAGACGCTAAAACTAGTTCTTCCCCACTTTCATCGCTATCGCTCTTGCCCTGGATGCACAAAGTCTTCCTTATCTCAGAGCTCCTGGAGAGCATTCTGCAACACGTCGCCGACACTCCTAAGGACCACGTAAATACCGCATACTCAACCGGCCTCTCCTTTCCCGCATACAATGCCGTCACAGCACTCACTCAAACCGCACGCATCTTCCGTCAACCCACGTTGAAGGTTCTATGGCACACACAGTTCAGCCTTGTACCCCTCTTCAAAGCACTTGGTATGGTCAGACTAAAATCAACTAAGAGGGCTAGGAACGGGAAGGAGTTCAACATATACGTGAGTACCACATCACTCTTCGTCGCTCGCGCTTAACTCTCTCCAGGAGATCACCAGGCAGTTCACCCTCCGCGACTTGGATGTATTCTACAAGTACTCATCTATGATTGTCAAGCTGTGTATGTACCACAACGATCCTAAAGATCCCTTGGAGGTGCCTCCACCGCGCATCGTTGGGGGCTTCTCCGTAGATCCTAACCTCCCTCGGGATTGCCTATTTCCTAAACTCCGCGAGTTCATGGACCAGAACCAATGCAAGAACCTTGCGAGGTTTGTTATGTTGACCTCCTGCAAAATCGATACCCTGGGAAGTCTCCATCCCGTCGGCATCATGGACCTCGCCATCCAAGGGGCTCCCAAACTGACTTCTCTCACCTTGGATTTCGACCTCACCGATCACTGGTGCGGACCGAACCTCAGTATACTCCTTCGGCGCGCTCCGCTGCTCACGGAGTTCAAGCTTACTGGCGACTTCGACATCGACGACTGCATCTGGCAGCCTCTTTCTCAGCTCCCTTTGCTCAACTCCCTCGAGTTCAAAGTCTGTCACGTCGAAGAATGCACTACCGATATTAGCAAGGGAACTTTCCAATCTCTGGTTACGCTGGAAATCTGCATCTTTAATATTGATATCTCCGCGAAGCTCTTCTCCGCCAGCACCTTCCCCCACCTCCAGACTCTCAAGTACATCGACTTCTCCTGCGACCAACCCACCCACGAGGCATCTGTCGAATTCTTCTCTGCCTTCGCCCAAGCTGTGACCTGTCCTCTACTGCATACCATCAAAGTTGTCACGCCCATCAAAGAGGACGTTGTGAACGCCGTACGCAACCCATGGAACATCACCTCCGAGGCTCTTCGACCGCTCCTCAAGTTTCGACAACTCCGGCAGCTGAAGATTACACCTCGCTGGTGCTGGGACCTCGACGACGACCTGATTTGCGACATGGCTCGCGCCTGGCCTCACCTGACGATCCTCCGCCTCGACGCCTTGAACTGGTGGCCCTCTCCCAGTAGAATCACCGCACGAGGACTCGACGCACTCTCTCAGTCCTGTCACTCCCTCAGAGTACTCGATATCGTCTTCGACGGTACCAGACTGGACGTTCCTGTCTTGGCTCGCCGCAACAGAGTTCTCGACACCATCAACGTTGGATGTTCCATTTTAGACTCACCAAAGGACGTTGTGGCGTGTCTGACCAGGGTGTTCCCGAACGTGAGGACTGTTTATTCGTTCGATGGGATTGACGAGGACGGTGTGAGGCTGTTTGACTCTGACATGCTCGAGGGGTGGAGGAATGTCCAGAGGCTGCTTGATCTTTACAGCCAGTTCCGATGATTGGACCCTGTCACTTAGGTATCTGGGCTGGTTCCCTCATTGTTCCTGCCTTCCCATTCCCTGAACGAGTAGCATACGCGAACTGTATCCTCACGACCCCGTTTATTTGACACCCGTATTGGACGATCTAATCGCCATAGATTACGCACCTATTCCCAGGATATGGTTTCGCAAGAAAACCTGTACCTTACTCCCACGGCCGGCACCGATTCATCGGATCATCCAGTCCAAGCCCGTACCGAGATGTATTCCCATCGGAAAAGGCGATCAAAGCAGATCAGTCAAGGAGGATAACAGATCCCTCTTTGGGCCATACCGACAGATGATGTCATTGAGGCGTAACAATAGGCAGCATTGGGGGCATAACTAGGAGAGACTGGTACAGTAAGAATAGAAAAGCGATAGAAAATATAGCACTGTTCGGATAGTATATTGAGGGATGGCGGGGGTAGTGGTGATATTGAACGGGATAACAGTAGCGAAACGACGAAAGATCACAGATAGAGCACAGAAAGTGAGAGAGAGAATAATCCAGTCCATCGAAACCAGGAGAAAAGAGTCCACTAAACATGTTACGAACGTGTGCACCAGGAGAAAACGTCCTACGTTGACTCGGAGGAAGAACCGGAAGATTCGCCATCTGACCCCAACTCCTTCTCTCTGCCAGACCCAGGCATCGGAGTAGGGTCCAAGTCCATCATCGACTCCGGCCATGACATACCCATCTCACCGCCTCCCATGAGCTCATCCCCAACGGCTAGATGGTCGTAGCTTGATTGGGAAGACATGAAATCGGAGAGGCCGGAACGCTGATATGGGTAATGGAATGGGTGTGCGCTATTGGTGGCGATGGGGATGGGAGTGATGTGGGTAGATGAGGAGGCGTGAGCATTCAACATGGGCTCGGAGATATTTCCGAACATATATGGCTGGGAACTATAATCGCCACCGGGGAAGGAGTCCAGGAGGTGAGCGGGGAGGGATCCACGGCGTATGCTGGAGGGATCAGGGAAGGGGCTGACATCCTCCGGAATCGGAAGTGGAGGCTCAGCGTAGTGGTCAAAGATCCCTGGCACTGGCACGAAGCTCAACCGTGGGGGGCGCGATCTGCGCGAAAGGGTTGGTATCTGAGAGGGAGAGGTCGTGGGTGAGGAAGTGGGTGAGGCCCTTGCACTGGACGACGCGGAGCCAGAGGAACTTCCAGATGACGGCGGGGAGGTAGATGAGTCGGACGCCTCAGAAGAGTGACCACCAAGGGACATGTTCTGGAAGAGCTCCAGAGCGGAATTACCGCTGCTGCTGCTGCTGCTGCTACTGGAGATAGAGGCGTTGGAGACAGTCGATGTGCGACGATCTTGACGACGAGACTTCTTCGTGACCTTCGCCTTGTCCAAGTCGATTGCCTTCGGCTTCGGCTTATTCTTGCCGCGAGTTTTCTTTTCGCCATAGACACAGTCGAGGCCGCGTAATCTGCATCGTCTGCAAACACGCTCTCCTGTACACTATATGATACAAAAATGAATAGGGGAGATGAGCATAAAGTGGGGACGTAGCCAGGAAAGATCACATACCTTAGCTTTCCTTCGACGGCACGGCTCACAAGCATGTTCAGTGCGGACACGGGTGCTCTCTGTTGCTCGCTTGTACTCCCCAGTATTCGGATCCAGCGAGCCTGACATGGCCCAAGACGGCGGAGGAGGAGAGGGAGGGTTGCTAGGAGGCACTTGTTGAGCAATCGACCAGGTCCCCTCGGCAGCAGGAGTGAATATGGACGGGTTGGTGGGGAAATAGTTCGTGCGGGAGCTGGACCCAGCACTCTCGTCGAGGTATCTGGAGGTGGAAGGACCGGCCTCGTTGGTGGCGAGGGCCGTCTCGTGGTAGAGTACCTGAGGGGAGACGGGGCGCACAGGCATCGGCTCGTGGATGCGTGCATCGTGGACCATCATGCCTTCATTGTTGTCGAAGGTGTAGGATGGGACCCAATTGTTCCTGATGTCTTCGGCGTCGGCGAAATCTGATAGCTGGAAGCTCGACATCTGGATGGGGGCAGACGGAGGAGGGAGTGAGGACGGGAACTGGAAGTCCGCTAGGTCGTAAGGGAGACCACCGGAATGCTGGAAGTCGTAGCCGTTACCGGAGGATGAGTCCTGGGGAGCATAGTTCTGGTTGGAATGATGACCAGCATCGTCGTCGAAGCGGATATTGTAGAAAGTCATGGCGGTGATATAGTTTGTGGAGGGGAGTGGGTATGTTCGTGGTGGATTTGTCGGCTTACATGGATGGGTATTTAACGAATTCCTGACTGTCCGGATTAGGAACGAGAGAAGTCCTGAGGCTCGGACAGCCAGCCCCTCTGGATTCTGAACATTTTCCATATTAGGAGCGACCTACATACAAGCTCTTGAACAGCCCCCAAATGTTTTCCGCGCCGATGATATCATTGAAAGCCCCTCCCGAGGAGTTCATGTCCCTTGCTCGGTCGATGTTCTGTAGTATCTGCTGTAAGCTGTTGAACATAAAGATGACGAACTTGAAAATGACGGTGTACTTACTGTGGCGTCACCCCAATTCCTTCGCCAGCTGCGGAGGTGAAATCTGAAACGTTGAGCACAAAGATCCCTTCGTCGCACAACTTCGCAGTCATCCCTTACAGTGTTTACGATGCTGAAATTGAGCATAAGGTACTTACCACAGTGTTCGAGCTCATCGGACTTTAAATCTACCACGTGGAATAACCGCTAAGCGAACTGAACGCCTTCACCGCCGAAATCATTTTCATCGGGGCATTCCTTGCAAAACAATCACCTGGACGACTCATGTTCTCCAATGTTTGGATTTCCACAGTATGTACAACGCCACCACACTTCGAGACCACGTCGATGATCGTCGTGTCAGCTCCAAAAATTCTCCCGGTCTTGTACAACAACAAGTAGGATTCAGAAGCTTGACCCACCCACCAACTCCTTGCGAAGCTCCGTTCAAACCGCAAAAATGGGCACCCAGTCTGTGGACCTACGGGTGATCGACGACTCTCCATCGTAAAGTCGAAGCATTTCGGAAGCAAAATGAATAACCTTCAGAAGTCCGAATTCTCTGCTGCGAAGCCTCAGGCTGCCTCCTTCGATGTGCCTCGATGGAACACATGTTCTGGAGGTCGGAGCCGAGTATGTGCTCGCCCAACGTCTGGACAGTTGTTCACCAGTGTGCGTGCCATGTATCGTAATGCTGCGTGCGCAGCTGTGAAACGCAAGAATGCGTCTCACTTTCTCTTAGGAAATTACCCAAGCAAACAGGTGATTCCTGAACCAACCGATAGCTAGACATTCCCCTTCCCCTACTCAAAGTACGAGACTATAGGTGAGTAGAACACAAAAATATCGAGGAATTGCGGGCTTTCGGATAACCCAAGAACGAAGATAATTTCGATCGCCGGCGGCACCCAATCCAGCGAGAGCTCACCAACCACGGAGCATCCACTTCCACAATCCTGGTTTATCCGCACTCGTGACGTTGAGAACCACGAACTCTTTGGGTATGTCGCTGCATAAATGGATTACCCAGCAGTCTTGCACGGCGTCATCAGCCATCCACTGGAAAGCGCGGGTCAGCCTCGGTAGGGTATGCGTCGTCTCGCACTGGATCACCCCCGAGAACACCGACGTGAACACTCGATATGCTCTTGCCGTGGCTGGTGGCGGGCTGATCGACGCATTACGGATCTCTCACAGCTTCAGTGCTCACTCGGTATTGTCAGTGGATGCGGACACTCGAAACCGCCGGCCCTCCTCGTGATGGTCAAATTCGTTGATTATAATTATGGGGGAGACAATGGAATTCCACAGACAAAGAATCACCATTGCCCAGAGTTGAATGCAAGGTCGAGGTCGTTTCCATTTCTCCTACGACCCACTCCGAGCCGCTCAGCTATGTTGAACCCTGTGTTTGATCAGTAAAGACGATCATTGAGTCCGAAAGTATCAGATGGAACTCACTGGATGAACCAGCGCTGATCAGCAGCAACGCAGTTTCCACCGTGTGCGCTCTGGGTGGACTGGCAGTTGAACGCGACAAAGTCCAAAACGGGAGACTAGAATATTGTGAGAAAAGTAAGAGATCTGGACAATCGGCAGGTAAAAGGGGATGGACAGTTACGTACCCAGTCAGTACGGCAGTAAGTCAAGTTCTCGCTAGCTTGGTTCACGAAGAAGCTCTCGCAGCTACGGAACTTCATGTCGATGATCGTCCCTTGGGTGATATTGAAAAGAGTTCCTGATGGATCCACGTTGTTAGCTGGATTAGCAATGAGAAGCAAGCCAGCATGAAATCTACCAAGGTTCTGGCTGTCGAAAAGAATCGCATCAGCGATGACATGACATTCATTCGGGTCAGGACCCCCAGTGCCACCAGGGAAGCAGTTGGTGTTGCCTACAACCAATGGTCAGCCACGAGACGTCCATTCCAAGAAGCCATCCTGGAGTCCCACTCACACGTAGCACCGCAAACATTGCCCGATGGAGGCGGACCCTGTCTCTTCTCAAGAGCAACATCGTTGGCGCACTTCAACGCCTGCACCTGCACATTCTTGTTCTCGCCAATGAACGTCTCCTCGACGACCGTCGGGGCCTCGCACAGAGACAACGCGTTCTCCGAGATGACAGACGCAGACAACGCCAATGGAACGGAGGCGAGAACGAAGGCAGAGAATGTAGAGAAGCGCATTTTTGGAGAGGTTAGCGTGAGGTGGGTGTGGAGATACAGCTTGCTCAAGTGGGGTTGGGACTCGAAGTTGCTGGTGTTCAACTCCAAGGAACCATGCAGGCTTAAATACGAGTAGAATGCGGCGTCTCATGGCCACATGCTCCTCTCCGCTGGGTTGAGCGTTCTTCTGTGACAACGGGGGAAGAACACAGGGATCCACAGAGCCACAAAGCCGTTGATCCTGGATCTAGGAAGCCGCGGTATGCAATGCCCGTTTGTGAATTACTCATTTCTATGGATCAGACATGTCAACGCATATTGAAAGATATCTGAGTCGTGAGGTCAGTTGCAATGTTGTGCCTCGACTGAAAGTTGTGATCACATACGTACCGTTGCCAATGAGGTGAGAAAAACACCGCGGCCCTTCTAGTTTAACAATTCCAGCTTCTATGTCCGAGAAGCGAGATTTGGATGGAAGTGCCTCGGTCGCAGTCCTGAGCTTGAAGCCTAATTGTTGGAGAGTCATCCAGCGCCAAACGTCAGGTGAACACTGGAGAAAGGCATTCATCAATGATCCGGCAGAGGTCCGACTTGAAAAAAGAGCCTCAAGAACATCGAGAAGCAGATGAGCGAATGTCCATATGCGCCCGGATGGGTATCTGACGGCCGTTTAGTGAGAACATGCCAGCAGAGTCGTACGTACGATGTAAAGCTGCGTTCTTACGCAGATGCCGTCGGAGGGTGCGCCAGGTTGATGTAGTCAAGCATGGTTAGTACGGTACGGAATGCCCACCGATGGCAGCATTTGTGCCACGAAATACTGGCCATTCCGACCAGCATGTTTGCGGTGATATATGTGTTTCCATGGATACTAGACAGTACCGGCTCTGTAACGTCATCGCAAATTCTTGAGCTGAACATCAGGGGTATCATACATCAGCCAGGGATAATGCACAATGACTTTGAATGGCTCTGCAGTTGAGGTCTTGTGAGTGCTCAACAGGGTAGAAGGCAAGCTCATAAATCCGTACCAAACGTTTGAGAGGAGACGCCACGGCTCACCTCTACAGCTCAAACTTCGAGCACCCAAATCATCCACACAAATGGCTGCATAATAGAAACCCTCACGACAATATCGAAGGAATGATGAATCGTCATTGAACGGGGAGCAAAGTCCGTGATCAACCACCTGGCCCCCACCTGGTCACTCGTTTCTATCCAAGATGCCGGCGGGTCTGTCTTTTTCGGCAGACAAAGCAATCACGTCGAGCGACGAACGGTGAAGACAAACCGCATGTCGGGAGCCAAGGGGGGTCTTCTACGATCAAAGCAAGAAGGTCAGGTTGCCTTTGAACCTGGAGATGCGACTGGTTCTGTTGATCATTGCGGGGAAACGGAGATCTGTGCATGCATACCTTGGAACGGAGTCAGAAACTGCAGTATGGTGATGATCCTACTATGTACGGTGCTCGTTCTCCATCTCCATGTGGCATGTGAAGAAAATGATCTTGCCCCCGCCTTGGTGGCGACTGCGGCAATACCCGAAATCTCCGACTCGGAGTCTTCCAGGCTCTTCCTAACCCGACCGTGTCGGACTTGGGGATGACAAGTGGCATAGTCCAACTCGACTCATTCTCCGCATGTCTTGCCAATGCTAAGAAAAATCAACATTGTAGTGTGGCGTGAGCCAGAGCCGTTCAGCAGCACTTCGAAATCCATCGAGTTTGGAGAAATGAAGATACAGTAGGTCTTCACCCCGTATACTCTGCGATATGTTTGTCTGATAATTGCACATCCTCAGAAAACTGTCGTTCGCGAATAGTCTGTACCACGTATAGATCCTTGGTGAAAGAGCCCCCCCTCCCCTGAAATAGCAGAACCAGTGCGTTGTCGTCCTTGTGAATTGTTGGGGCGTGCCATTGACATTGCGGCACCGGTAGGGTGTTCTGGTCAATGTGAACAAGTATGCGTAAGCTTACTAACCCCACATCCACCACAGTCTGACGCCGTACAATATGACTCCTTACTTTCGGGTGGGAGTGATAAATGCACAGGGTGACCGACCGCGAAGTACACACCCACCACCTCTTTCCTCTCCTAACATGTCAACCCAAAAAGCACTCGCCATACTGGAAAAGAACGGCCCCTGGGGTCTTATAAACGTGCACGTCGACAAACCTGGCCCGGGGGAAGTCCTCATTCGCGCCGAGGCGACTGCGCTGAACCCAGTGGACTGGAAGGTCCAAGCATCAGGGGCCCCGTTCGTGACTGACTACCCAGCGATTATGGGCACAGATTCGGCGGGCACCGTAGTGGAAATCGGCGAAGGAGTGACAAGGCTTAGAGTCGGTGATCGGGTGTGCGTGACCACTGCTGAAATCAATACCCCCCCCCCCCCCGTTGAGTGCTGAAAAAACGTCGGTTTATTTGTGTAGGTTTCATCAAGGATGGTTCACGAACCGACTTGCCACGTTCAAGCAATTCACAATAAGTCCTGCCGATATCGTCGGAAAGGCCTGTTTCTTTCGTGCATCAGTCAGTTTCGGACAATACATCTGACCTCTGAGTCGATGGTTTTAGTAGATCCCCGACAACATCACATTCGACCAAGCCGCGTCCATCCCGGTAGGCTTGGGCGCCGCATTCGTCGGTTTGTACGGTCAACCCATCGAGCGCGGCGGCGCTGGCCTCGTCGCACCGTGGCAAAACGGCGGTCTCGGAAAATACGCGGGCCAACCCATCGTAGTGTTCGGAGGCTCGACTTCTGTTGGTCAATACGGTACGTCGGGTTTCAACCCGTTCAAATTGTAACATACCCGACACTGATATGTATGTATCTATCGGATCCATATACTTACAGTCATCCAATTAGCCAAACTTTCCGGGTTCTCACCCATAATCACAACATCCTCACCCCACAACGCCCCGCTCGTCACCTCCCTCGGCGCCACGCACTTCATCTCCAGAACCACACCCCCCTCAGACGTCCTCTCCAAAGTAACCAACATCACTTCCGGGGGACCCAGCGTGAAACTCGTATTCGACGCGATCTCGGAAGAAACCACACAGGGTGTTGCGTACGACGTCTTAGCGCCAGGTGGGACGTTGGTTTTAGTGTGGCCTTTGAAGAATCAGATCGACTTGAGGAAGCGGCCAGAGTCGACTTTGAAGACGGTCGTTAATACGTTTGGGACTGTGCATCATGATGTGGAGACGATTCGGGACCTTGGGGTTCAGTTGTACAGTAAGGTTGAAGCGTACCTTGCCTCTGGGGATCTGAAGGTCTGTCTGTTCCTCGATCGCTTCGTGGGATATACGATATTTTGGGTCGGTTGTCTTATTGAAGTCGTTTTTTTATTCACAGCCGAACCGTACGGAAATCCTCCAGGGCGGTCTTGCAGGGATCCCGGACGGGCTGGAGCGATTGCGGAGCAACCAGGTCAGCGGTGTCAAGTTGGTCGTCCGTCCGCACGAAACCGGCGAGTAGTTTTGGTTGGAGAAATAGTCTTAAGGTCGATGGTACACGTACACACCACTTTTCGTTCGAGCCATGGAGAGCTGTGGGAGGTTGTCGTGTTTGATAGCCCCATGCGAGAAGAAGCACAGCCTACTGGCCTGGTCTTTGGAGTCTCCGGTGTCGCCTTTGACTGTACGGTTGCTTTGTCCCACTTGTGCTGATTCCTCACTTTGGATTAAACCCTACATGCCTGCATGCGTGTGATTCCTTGGTACTTCTTGTTCAACATGAACCGCTTACCCGACTCAAGCTCAAAGGTCAGGTCCTGGCAGGGGTATTTTCTCATTTGAGTTGAATCGACTGCCTGACTGGCAGAAACAAAAAGTAGAGCTGAATGACAATGCATTGCGGATAAATATCGTGTGTGCGCAAACGTTACATCAGCGTATGATACACTGGTCCAAGAAAAAAAACTACAAGACAGAGTGCGAGGTCAAACTCTCACATGCAAGGAAACAAAGGGCAACCCAAAAATCGTGCCTCCAAGATATTCCAGCGTCACAAGAAAACAAAACCACCCTCCTCACCTACTCGAGCTTCCTCGCCTCCTTCTCCGTCCTCGCAAACACCACCGCGTCCACCTGCTCCTTCTTCCCCAACAACCGCAGCCACACGCCCCAAACCGGCGTCAAAAACGGCACGAACATCGCCACGCGCTGCTGGTACGCCTCGTACGCCGGGTACTTCTTCGCGGAGATGGATTCGGAGAACCGGGTGGAGGCGACGAAGAGGGAGCAGAGGACGATGGAAGGGGCGAGTGGCCAGAGGGAGGTGGGGTCGTTGAGAGGGTGGGTGGGGAGTTGAGGGGATTCGGGGGCGAGGAGGGGGAAGAGCGTGATGATCGCCTGTTGAATCGTACGTTTAGTGTTAGCACAAAGTTGTAAGGCGGGAACGGGGGAAACGCTTACCCAGAAGCTTTGCTCGCAGAAAAAGTTGGGATGTCTCGTCCAAGCCCACAACCCCCGAGTGATAAATCCTCTCTTCGCGTCTTCCGGCGTCCAAGCGATCCTTGCACCGGGCCAGTCGTTCTTGTTCAGCACTCCGCTGTGCTTGTACGTCTGGAAGGAATACTGCTGATTATCCGCCACAAATTCACAGGCGATGTCGATGAGAGCCAGAGTGGCCAAAACATAGTCGGACGCGCTTAGTTGGGAAGGCTGCTGGAACGCGGCGACATGGGTCGGGAGTCCGAGAAGGAACAAGATGATGTTTTGGATGACCGCTAGTGGATCGGTTTAGTGGCGGTGGAGAACGTCACCGATGACCTCACGTACCGATGAAGACGAAGTTGGTGACTTGGAACAACCACGTGGGAATTTGCTGGCGGACGATGGCCCACCTGTAGTCTTCGTCATGGCTATTGTGGGGGTCAGTTTTAATAAAGTAAAAAGCGTGAAGCAACACACAGGTTGAACAATCCACGTCTCCAGGTATTGTAAGAGAGCCTGTGTCAGATCAGTAAGTGACCATTTGAGTCGGAGGGTATTCTATCACGAACCTAAACATCCATACTGTCTGGTGCCACGGTCAGCAAGGCAACTCACGACGAGAAACGTCAACTACATACCACAAGACCTAACATAAGGAGAGCCCTCGGGCTATACCGCTCCGCCACGCCAGGATACACGTCCTTTGGCGTATTCGGATACAGCGGAAGAGGAGCCTCACTCGGCCATAAAGGCAACAACGCGAAATACGCGGTGTAGATGGTTGGCATGAACTGCATCGAACAACGCGGTGTTAGTGAGAGTATGTCGCGATAAGGAGCAAGCGTACCGTCCAGATTCTGTCGACTTGGGAGACGTTCCCTGTGATGAGGGAGAGAATCCATGAAGTTGCGGTTGTGTATGCGCAGAATTTGACGGGCCAGCGGAGGGCGGGTGTGATGCCTGCGCGGAGGTAGGACACGATGTCTGGTAATGGCAGCGGTGCCATAGCTGAGAGTGATGCTCGTCGTCGTCGTCGTCGAGGTTGAGGTCGTCGTGAGAGAGCTCCAACGTCATAGGTCATTGATCACATGACCGTGTCTCCGAAAACAGCATCCCGGAGTTTAGTCAGCGACTGTCTCTTCTCCTGCAACTGCCACCAGGTGCGATGTCGACCTCTGTCCTCGTCTCTGCGTTCAGCCCATTCCCGACTCTCTCTCTTTCTGTCCCCGACGACGCCTCCCTCTCGTCCATCTACCCCCTCCTCCAAGCCAGATACCCGCAACTCCCGCACGGAACACTCACAGACCTCGACTTTGCTCTCTCCACCCATGCAGGGCCTCTTCCATCCCCCGACACACAAGTCAGGGCGCTGAGAGATGAATCTAACTTCGTGAACTTGCGCTTGGTGCCGAGATGCAGGGGTGGAAAGGGCGGGTTCGGGTCCCAGTTGCGCGCAGCAGGCGGTCGGATGAGTAGCCAGAAGACGAGCAACAACGACTCGTGCAGGGATCTCAGTGGAAGGCGGTTGTCCACCATCAAAGAGGCAAAGAAGTACGTTCCCCCCATTTTACTCGAACGTTACCCACTTGCTCATCTCACACAAACGCGTGTTTCTCTTGCTTAGATTGGCGGAATACATCGAGAGCGAACCGGCGAGGAAGAAAGCGCAGCAGGAAGCGCAGAAAGCTAAACTTGAGGCGTTGGAGAAGAAACTCGGGATAAGTCCAGACGGCGCAGGACCTTCTTCCGGGTCTCTCGCTGGCCAGAAGCACAGGCTCGACGATACCGAGTACGTCGAAACGAGCAAGGAGCTCGTAGATAACGTCAGGAATGCCGTCTCTCTCGGTACGTTCTCTGCCATCCCCAACGTCCTCAACCCACTGACGTCGTTTTCCATTCAATAGCTATGCTGAAGAAGAAGAAGAAAGCAAAGACGTCGCATGCCGCTTCATCGTCATCAACCACTGCGGCCACCGTTGCATCTGCTGTCACCAGCACCGCCGCCGCGGTGTCCGAAGCTACACAACCCATACTGGAGTCCCCTGTGACCGTCCCAGTCGCAGCGGCCGCTGCAGTAGCAGCAGGTGTCGCCAGTGCTTAGACGTTTTCTGCCTCGTAGCCCTTTTCTTCCCTCCCTGTAACTCATACCGTTGTAATTATCGTTGTACCGTATGCCCATATTGCCACCGAAGTTTCTGTAAGATAGACGGCCATGGGTATATGATGGGTTTGTGCGGTTGAATGTTGCGTTACACTGATGGTGAAGCGGTTATCATGCTTGCCTTCCAAGCAAGCGGCAGGGGTTCGACTCCCCTTCAGTGTACTGTTTTTTTTTCAATGGTACAGTAAACCGCAATCTTGTTTCTGAATCAATTCTGTTACACATACATCATCACGCTCAGGAGCAGCAAGGTTGCCAGGTCACCAGTTAGTATTACCCTCGAAGATATTCTTCACCCTGAATCCCTTGACCTTTCCTCCCCACTCAGCAGCATTTCCCTCAGGCTCAGGCTGCCCCCGCAGCTTTCCTTCACTGAACAGCTACCGTGATGAGACAATATGATTCGAGCAGTGATTGCATTGCGCGGGCGAGGTCGCCCGTAGGAACGTGGTACGCTGGTGGACGGTACGTGACACTGGCCTCGGAACCCAGTCTGAGTCCCAATACCGAGTCGTCCAGGGTCTTATCCAGCACCCCACCTCACGGTTAGTTCAGTGGACTTTTCGCGACTATATCGTACCGCCCCAATCGGGGTTCCGCAGCTCGGGTTTTCTCTTATTTAAGTTTCGGCCTACTATCGACAACCCACCTTAATCCTCGAAAATTAAGGATGAACGTGACGATTCATCCGAGGCAGATGGGACGAGTGGCGGTTTCCTTCAACGAAGACGGATTACTTATATGGAGATCGGCTGCTGTGACCAAAGTCGAGTCGCTGGCGGCGAGCAGATGGAGTGATCGGATGACGAGGGAGCGGCGCAATAGTCAGGGATTGGCTTCAATGAAGGAGGGAGGGAGGGGGGGGGGGAGGGGCAAGACAGATGGCGAAACGGCGAGGCTCGGTGAAAACTAGCGTGGTTCTGTCAGATGAACGAGCCCAATGTGAAATGTCATACGGGACCGAGTGGGTCGAGGTCGGACAATCGGGTATCGAGTATCGTTGGAGGAGAATACCGAAAGGACTTGAAAGAAAGGGAATAAGCAGATGAGGATCCTAACCCGCATCCTTCACACCTCTATGTGTGCGTTGACACCGATCCGACGTACCGTTGACACCCCTTCAATAGCGCATGTGCTTTACCCTGACTCGATGAAAGAAACACACGCTTTTCAGATTAAAGATTAAGATTAAACATGGCAGATTCTGAGACGCACTGCGGAGAAGGATGTGCATTGCATGCATGCTTGTCGGGGACCGATACGGTGTGGGGAGCCGTGGGATGGATGAAGAAAAGCCTGAGTCTATCACATCCGTGGGAGTTTCTTCTGACGCACGGTTGTCGTGCTGGGGGTTTGTTGTTTGTTCGGTCGTGCACTCGTCTCTGGGAATGAAGAGCCCCGTCTGCACACGTCACTTCAGAACGCAAAAGAAACGAATTAGCTTTACCCCAAAGACGTCAGACACACATATGATAATTGTTTCTTTTTGTGTTGTCGACCATTGTGTGTCGAAACGACAACAGAGTTATTATTTTGGTGACGTTTTTGACAGCGCGGTAAAAATAGAAACGCGCAACAGGGTGGGAGCGGAGCGGGTTCTAAAGATAGCACAAAGAAAGAGGCTTGTCCGCGCTGTTTGGTTGCGATTGAGGTGACACGGAAGACGGGTGGTTTCGACCCCTCGCCGCAACAGTGCCTACAATAACGACGAGGAACGTCTTTTGTCGATGAGCTAAAATTAGATCTGCAGCGTAAAGAATGGACGTACTTGGAGACTGCGATCGATGCTGCAACGCTGGCTGTGATTTGGTGCAGCAACCACAATCAAGTGTTGAATTTGGGCTGGGAGTGGCATGGTTGGTCCCCCGGCCATTATTGCGCGAAGGATGTGATTCCGAAGCGCAATCAGAAAAGCACGTAGAACACCGGGTTGGAAGACACGACAGCAAGACCCAATAGCATCTTTCGACCTGTGCAACGCTGCAGACGCATGTCGCAGGGGTGAAAAGAGGATGGATCACAGACGATCGACGCACGCAAGACAGGAGGGGCGAAAAGAGAAACAGTTTCGATTGCTTCGATCATTCCGACAGCCATATACGGTAGCGACAAGGATAACGCTTGTTTTTCTTCCTCTCTCTGCTGCGCCGCCCCAGTACAAACGGCATTCCAAAAAGTACGTCTTTCTTCTGCTAGAGAAGGTGATAGTTGAGTTGCAGATGAACCTTCTGTGCAGACTTACCGATAATAATGTGGCCCGGCTTCCAAAAAACGAGTGCATGGATTCCTCCATCCGTTGGATGTCCGAGGGCAGAGAATCCGAAGGCTGCTGTTGTTGTCACAGCTGCACAAGTGCCGATTGTGCTTTTCACAAGAGAAAGCGCATTGATCTGAGCGCTACGCATGTCTCAGCTGGCCGCAACGTCCAGGAGCCCCAGAGTGGCGAGTCGGTCGTCGAGGGGGTCGTGGACGCCGTCGTCGGTAGTGGTGGTGGGCGCGCAGATCCCGACGGACGAGGGGAATAAGGGGGGAGTGGCTGTGCTGGAGAGACATTAGCCGATACTGTGATCCAGCGCGTCTAAGCTGTGAGAAGAGGCCTTGAGGACAATGGCCGTTCAGAGCGTGGCTCTCTCTGTCTCTCCAGCACAATAAAAAGACGAGCACAAGACCGTACGTCCTCTCTATCTTCCCGTTTCAAGCTCTTGACGAGCCCTCTCTTTTCTCTATTCTTTCTCAGCAGCCAGACACGACCCACTCATTCCTCCCCTCTCCCAAGTTATTCTAAATCATGAAGTTCTCCGCGATCCTCGTCTCTCTCGCGGCCACGCTCCCCTCTGCCGTCTACGCACACGGGTTCCTCGGTCAGGTGGCCATCGACGGAAAGTGGTACGCAGGAAACGTTCCCAACAACTACAAAGGTACGCGACAGCCATTGGTGTGTCCCTGTTGACCTCTCTGACGCCCGGTGTTTTGGGTGTATGCAGGCCCGAGTCCCATCCGGCTCGTGAACGATATCGGCCCCGTCAAGGGCTCGAACAACAAGGACCTTATATGCGGCCTCAGTGCGCAGAACGCAGAGATGGTCGTCCCTGCGAACCCAGGCAGCACCGTCACTTTCCAATGGTCCGGTGGAGGCGGCCAGAAGGTCCGTCTCAATTCGTTACTTATCTTTTTTTTTGCTCATCTCGGTCCTTCTCTGCAGTGGCCTCACAATACTGGCCCCTTGATGACATATATGGCATCTTGTGGCTCGACGAGCTGCGACAAGTTCGACCCTACTGGTGCGCAATGGTTCAAGATCGACCAGGCAGGCAGGAAGAACGGGCAATGGGTCCAACTGGACATCAGTGCGTCTCCCCCAGTACTCACATTCAACATCCAGCTGACCTTTTCTTCCCTCTCTCTCCGCGCAGTGCAAGGCGCCGCGTACGACGTCGTGCTCCCCAAGAATCTGTCACCCGGCGGATACTTGATCCGACACGAGGTACGCTAGACCTCCCATAGTCTCTTCGTCGAACGCTCATGACTGAATGCTATTTTTTCATAGATTATTGCCTTACATCTGGGCGTAACCTTGGGCGGCGCCGAGTTTTACCCCTCATGCACACAAGTCCTCATCGGAGGTAACGGAAACGGCTCTCCCTCTCCCACCGTCTCCTTCCCCGGCGCATACTCCGACAACGACCCTGGTATCTACGACCAGAACGTGAGTCCACCACCTTCTTCTCATCGAGTTTTGAGCATGTGATGAACCATTTGTTGCGATTTCTTTTCCAGATCTACGACCCATCAGCGGACTACGTCTTCCCCGGAGGACCTATCTCGAACCTGGCAGCGTCCAGCGACGCCATCGCACCTGGCCAGTCTGCGTCTGCGGCGTTCCCGACCGGCACCGCTGCTCCTGCTCCTGCTCCTTCTCAAGGTGGCGGAAACAACAACAACAACAACGGCGGCGGCAACGGGAGCCCGGCTCCGACCCCAGCACCAACTCAGAACCCAACCGGGAACGCACAGAACCAAGACGGAGGGTCTGGGAGCTGTAAACTCAAGAAGAGGAGCGTCGTCGCTGCGGAGGTCAGGCCCAGGCATTACAGTCGGATCATGCGGAGTCTCTTGCAGCATTCCGGGTCTTTCTGAGCGTAAACATCACATCCTCTCTTCTCGCTCTTTGACGACGCACGATACGACCTCCCCGCCGGTTTCGTTATCCTTATCCACCTTCTCCATTCCATTCCACTCTCTCTGCACCACGTCACTCACTTCACGACACCACACACGACCCCCCACACACTCCTTTCTTCCAATTGTAACTTATCCACTGAAATGGAAAAAAAACGACCAAGGTTTTTTTAAGTAAAGGCACCAAGGCTCTCACCTCCCCGCTGTATTCGTAGTAGATTTTCTTGGTTATAAGGGGACACACACACAGAGCGGAAGTTTTTGTTATTCGTTATATCCACATGTATTTGTAGTGGTTTATTTGTGAGTCTATAGAGCGTGAGGAACGAGCGCTCAGTAGAGTAGTGTCTATGTCGCAAGTCGCCAGCGTCAATTCCTGGCTTTCTCTTCCTCCGTCGTGTGCTAGCAAAGAGCTAGCCACACTCTCCTCAATTTTAGTGCTTTCGCTACCTACCTTCGAATCTCAAATCTAATAACTATCTACATCAATCATCATAATTCCCTTCCCTACTCTCGCTCCCTTGCCATGGCGGCACGCATCGAGATCAACCCCTATAACCAGCAATGTCCAAATTTCGGAGCAGATGAATACGAGGAAATCCGCATCTTGTTCTCACAGGCTCGCCCAGATGATGACCCCATTGCGCACCTGGAGACGGCTTGGAAAACGAGGAACGAGCAGGACAAGGCCTTGTGGGATGCTCAGGTCGAGGCTGACGGCCCTCCCGAACCCGTACCACCTCCCCCACGTCTTCCTCGTGCGGCCAACCCCGGCCAACCTCTTCTTACCTTCACTGCCGGTAAACGCGTTGGCCGCATTGGCGACCAGATATGTGCATACGCACGTAACCGTCTGCGGAACTTCGAGTACCTTCCCCTCTTCTACTGCACCGCCGCAGGCATAGAAGCCACCAAAGCTTCAAGTACGGCTTTGAGCGATGGATACGGCCTGGTTCCCTCCGAAAACGGCCTACAGATTCGTCCCTGCAACGAGTTCAAAGCATACCAACATGTTGTACCAGACGAAAACCTATCCTGGGCAGAAGTCTCCGATGCCAGCTACCTTTTCATGGCCGAAATCAAAGCTCTGGATTGGCCCCGAGAAACTGTTCTTGCCATTCACAGTTTTTTCTACCAGCTGGAGACTCACGAGCTGCGCAGACGCGAGGGGGGTCTAGAAGTTCTCGTCCACTATCAAGCCATCGTCAGAAAGAGTTGGCACGACCACATCGACCGAAAGGTTGAACTCTTTGATATCTCCAAAATCGACGACGAGGTCATGGCAGACTGCAAAGAAATTGTCGCAAGCCGGCGGAGAAAGCTCCAGGTTAAGGAAGACGAAGATCGCGAACGTCGGGTACGTTCTTTACCGTTTCATATTCGCATAAGACACTCACTTATCTTTTCCCCTTTGCCATCGTCCGCCATTGCCATATCACTATACCATGTGCCATGCGCCATATGCCATTTGCCACCGCCATTTGCCATTGCCATTTGCCATTGCCATTGCCATTACCGAAACAACCCCCGGCCGCTCAATAGTTCGAAGAAATGATGAAACTCAACTCCAGTTTATCCACCCGGAACCCCCGTGACAGCCGTTTCGATAGAAACCATTCACGCAGTTTCATGTCGTCCTCGTCCCAACGTCGCTCAGCTTCACCACCTCCACGTCGGGGACCCCAGGAGGAGTTCCGTCGATCATACAATCATGACTCGCGGCGGTCCTTTCGAGAGGAATCCAGAGATCGACGTCACCGTCCCTTCCAAGACGAGTCTTTCCCCTCGTCGAAGTCACTCTCAGCATCAAGGGACGGAACCACCCTCATTGCAGCAGGGGGAGTATGCGTCATCTGCCTCAGTCGCCGCACCCATAACCTCTCAAAGTGCAACGCCACCAAGTTATACAATGGAACTCCCGCGCATGTCCACCGCAACAAGGAAGGACGCATTGTCGACCGCCACAATCAAGAGCTGTGCTTCGAGTGGCAGCTCGC
Source organism: Cristinia sonorae (assembly GCA_021029105.1). Lineage (NCBI taxonomy): Eukaryota > Fungi > Basidiomycota > Agaricomycetes > Agaricales > Stephanosporaceae > Cristinia > Cristinia sonorae. The sequence goes on along the minus strand of JAEVFJ010000036.1, from coordinate 88,869 downwards.
CCAAGGGTGCCGATCAAAGAGTGTCTCACATCGACATGAGTGCTCGGGATGCGGACGCCAGGATCATGGAGCTATCCTCTGCCCTCTTGCAGAGAAGGTGTAAAGCACTCACACCATTTTCTCCTATCGTATGGGCTCGTCTTCTTGAAGAAGCGGATCTTTTTGATTCATATCCTAGCATTCCCCGTAGCCTACAGTACGGCTTCGACGTCGGCATTCCTCGCATCCTTTGTACACACACCCCACTGAACAGTCCCTCCCTTTACGAACACATGGACGAATTTAATCGCATCTTATCTCATGAATTTTCTCGTGGCCGTTATATGGGTCCTTTCTTACAGACAGAACTTGAACTCTTAATTGGCCCTTTTCAGACCTCCCCATTATCCCTTGTCCCCAAACCTCACAAACCCAATGTTTTTCGACTTGTCCAGAATTATTCTTATCCCCATTCTCCTTCTTCAGACCACACTTCTATTAACTCTCACATTAATTCCGACAACTACCCATGTCTATGGGGTACCTTCCACTCCTTTTGCAGACTCGTTTGGAGCCTTCCATCAGGTTCCGAGGGAGCCGTCCGCGATGTCTCTGAAGCCTATCGGACCATTCCTTTACATCCATCTCAATGGCCCGGAACGGTCATTCGTCTGTCGAATAACGAAGATATCTTTGCCCTCGATTTCCAAGCATGTTTTGGTGGCTCCGCGAACGCAGGAGTTTATGGCCATGTTGCTGACGCGGGAGTGGAAATCATGCGTTTCAAGGGTTTAGGCCCTATCGCGAAGTGGGTTGACGACCATGTTTTCTTCCGCATTCCACGCACAAGCATTACATTATATAACAAGAACCGTGCACTCTGGAGATCGCACATCTTACAGGGGGGTGGTCGTCATCACACAGGAGGCCGCATATGGTACGGCGGAAGAGTATTACCAAGTGGTCTGATTGAAGAGTTTGACGACGACATGCGTTTCCCCATTCACGACCTCTCGCAACAGTCTCCGAGATCCCATCGAGACTTGCTCTTCTCATGCAACCTTGCAGACATTGACCTTGTATCAAACGAGCTCGGAATACCATGGGACCCAAGCAAAGACAGAGACTGGTCTAACATCGTCATTTTCAGTGGTTTTTCTTGGGACATCAAGCGGAAAAGAGTCACAATCACCGAACAGAAACGAGAAAAATACCTGAACGCCATCGCCTCATGGTTCACCTCAGACAGACACGACCTACGTGAAGTGCAGAAGTTGCTTGGCAAGCTTATGCATGTCTCCCTCGTGTTCCCAGAAGGCCGCGCCTACTTAACCTCTTTAAAGCGCATGGTGGGGATATGCGCTCGCAGCCCTTTCACTAAATTTGCCCCTCCTCGCGAAACCCATTCCGATCTCCACTGGTGGCAACAACTTCTCTCATCACCTCTCTGTCCACTTCGCATCCTTGGCCCCCTTGATGTCGTGGACTCCTTCGCCTTTTGGGATGCCAGCTCCTCCCACGGAATCGGAATATGCATCGGAAAGAGATGGCGTGCGTGGAAGCTCCACCGAAATTGGAAGAGAGATGCTAGAGACATTGGTTGGGCAGAAGCGGTTGGTTTTGAGCTCCTCGTTCTCGCTCTTTTATCTAACGGAGAAAACGACCAACACCTGATTCTCACGGGCGATAATCAGGGAGTCATTGACGGATGGAAGAACAAACGCAGCCACAATGTCGAGGTCAACATCATTTTCAGACGGATACACCGAGTTCTATCCGGGACTCACTCTTCAGTATACGCCAAATACACCCCCAGTGCATGCAACCCAGCCGACGGGCCATCGCGTCGAATCTTCCCCCCTCTTTCCCAACTTCTTCCCCCAGTCAACATCCCCTCAGAACTCAGTGGAACAGTCACAGAGTACTCCCCCGCCGAACTCCTTCAGTACTCAGCTTCATGAACTGGCGTACCCCCTTGCAGCATCTGAAAGCTTCCAACCCCATTCCCCTACCCACACCATGACTACAATCTCAGTGGCACCGACAAACACCCGGCCAGATCACATATCACTGCCTCGTCGTCGCGACGCTACAACCCAACTGCAACCATCCCCCCTCCGCCCGAACTGCTCGGCCAAAGACCGTTTAACCCTATGGGCACCCGCATCGGCCTCTAATACCAACCACGGTCCGTTGTCGGAGGAAGATAGAGAGAGGGTTAAGGCAGTACTAGCGCAAGCCTGGGCAGGAAGTACACAAGAGACTTACGGTGCGGGTCTATCTGCCTTTCACGCATTCTGCGACAAAAAAGGTGTTCCTGAGGACGCACGAGCACCTGCCAGCACAGACCTCATGGTGTCGTTTGTTGCAACCCTGGCTGGAACGTATGCGGGCTCAACCATACGGAACTACTTCTCGGGCGTGCGTGCCTGGCACATTCTGCATCGCGTTGCCTGGGTTCTCGACAAAGCCACGATGGACACAATACTCAAGGCGGCCGATATCACCACTCCCGAGACATCCAAGAGAAGCCAACGCCTCCCAATCACAGTCAGTGACCTACTAGCCATCCGACAAATCCTCGATCTTGGAAATTCAAGAGACGCCGCTGTATGGGCTTGCGCAACCTCCTTATTCTACGGAATTGCACGTACCGGCGAACTCACTGTACGCACCATCAAAGAATATAACCCCTCCATTCACCCCCGTAGATGCAACGTCTCGGAGCAATCTGACCGCCGCGGGAATGTGGTCACAGCCATCTACATCCCACGTACCAAGACTTCAATCAAGGGAGAAGAAATCAGTTTTGCCCAACAACGCGGCCTTAGCGACCCGGTTGCTGCCCTGGAGAATCATTTTCGAATCAACGCACCAAACGATTCCGAGCACATCTTCATGCACTCCACTCGGCGCAGCTCACGTTCCCCTCTTTCTCGCTCAATCTTCCTAACCCGCCTCAAAGATGTATGCCAACAGGCCCAGCAGCGGGGTTTGATCCCAAACGACAATCATTTCAGCGGTCACTCGTTTCGAATCGGGGGAACTCTCGAATACTTACTTCGAGAAGTTTCGTTTGAAGTAGTCAAATCAATGGGGCGTTGGGCCAGCGACGCCTTTCAAATCTACCTACGCAAACACGCCCAGATTCTCGCACCGTATCTACAGGACAAAGAAGGTTTCGGAGAGTTTTCTCGCCTTGCAATGCCATCCATCAGAGCAGGGAGGCGTTGAAACGTTCAAAGTACGCGTCCATACTCCTAAAGTTCGGGAATGCAGATCACTGATGCGTCGTATGAACTCCTTTTCTCTAGTGGGTATCGCTAGTGTTCTGCTATCTCCGACTTTGGTTGTACGCTCGGTGTCGATGGTCCGCCTCCGGCGGGCTATCGCCCATCGTCTATCCATTCATTCTATCTATTACTCGCATTTTAATACATTATCTTGCTACTAGAATTGACGTGACGCAGCACATAGATCTATAGTTCGGGAATGCAGTTCGGGGGACACCTGGGGTGTCTCCGTTCCAGATATCGCGTGGCGTCAAAAAAAAACCCCTCTCTGCACCTGGACTCCTTTCCTATTTCCACTCGACGCGCTGAACGAAGCTCCGTAGCTCTTAAGAGGCGACGCAAAAAGATGCCAAAAATGTTCCCGCTAGCCGATTTGAACGACTGACCTCGTCATTGGGTCACATGACTTGATGTCATGTGATTACTAGTGACGCGCTCTACCAACTGAGCTAAGAGGGACTTGTTAATGGTTCATTATTACTCCACTATATTCTTTTCAACAATAACCATCCGCATCAAGGTTTACCTGCGACCAACCTGCGACGCCCCCCCTGACGACGAAAGCATGTATTAACTGAGTTGATAAAATGTATGTGCATTGCTTATGTACCATCTGTGCCTCATACACATGTCGTGTCAGTCTCACCGGAAGAATCCCCTCCCCCCACTCCTCCCAACATCCTCCTCCAACACGTCATTCTCCCTAATCACCTTCATAAACACCGTCTCCAACGACCCTTTCTCTACCGTGTACTCCCCGACATCCTCCGAGTCATTGGAAGACAAGACGGAGAATAACTCCGGGAGGGTGGTGTCTGCTGTGATGGGGACTTCGAAGCGAGTGGAGACGTCGTCGAGCAGTCGGGAGGTAGGGATGCGGGACATGAGGCGTTGGGCTTTGAGAGTGTCGTCGCGGGTGCGGCAGGAGAAGTGGATTTCGTAGGTGTGATGGGGGATTAGTGAGTCGGTAGTCCCGATGGCTGCGAGACGGTTAACTCGCGTGAGGATATTGTACTGGAAGTGAGACCGCACCTAGCATGCGCTTCGCCAGAATGCCGACTTTGGTGGCGAGTGCTGAGGCTTCTTCCATGGAGTCTGAGAAGTAAGGACATAAGTAGAGAGTCAAAATCCTGAAGATGTTAGGAACCTACGAGTGGTGATGACAACAGCTTTCCCCGCTGCAACGTTTCGCAACGTCTTCCACATGTCTCGCTTCATCTTGGCATCGATTCCGGTGGAGAACTCGTCGATCAAGATGCACGACGGATTACCTGCAATGAGATCCCAATTTGATGGGTTTCAGAACGCAAAAGGAGCAAGGGAGCTCACCGATGAGGGCAATAGCAAGAGACAGTTTCCTCTGATTCCCGCCCGAGAGTTTGCTGGCAAGTCGGTCGGCATATATATGCAGCGACGTTGCACGCATCAAGTCCTGCACGTTCCGCTCCAACTCTTCGCCCCTCTGCAGACCCTTCAATCGACCGTACACCGCGAGATGCTCACGCACAGTCAACTGCGAGTCGATAGCCGTGAACTGCGGGCATACGCCCAAAGACAACCTCGCCGACCTAAGTTGATGCACAACCGAAGTACCGTTGATCATGACGTCCCCTTGGTCGGGGACGACATCCCCGGAAATGATCTTGAATGTTGTGGTCTTTCCTGCGCCGTTTGGTCCAAGGAGGGCAAAGATTGTGTCTTTGTCGACACCGAAGCTGACGTTGTCGACGACGGTGTTGCGAGGGCCATATGATTTTACGATCTGCAAGACGCGGAGGGAGTCCGAGGAGTGCGTGACATCCGTCACCTCTTTCTTCACGTCCTCGCTCCATCCCGCTTGTGTTTGCGCTGAGGTGGTAGAGGAAGAGGGTTTGCGGCGAGGAAAAGGTGAACCGGAGTCGACCCAGATAAGAATGGCGAATAGAACGGTGGCGTAGATGAAGAGGTAGGTGATAGGACCACCGTACTTAGAGAACTGGCCTAGGGATGACGATGATGATGCATGCCCGTTGCTATCGCATATCAGAGAGAAGAGATTAACGGAAACGAAGGAAGCGCGAACAGCGCTAGCAACTGGTGATAACAACGATGAAGCAGGGTGAGTTATGTCGCGGAAGGGGGACCGACCGCGACTCCTGAACCGTTGCAAAAAGCACGGCAGGTTTTAACCCTGAACTAGCCTTAAGTGGCCGGAGGTACCCAACTGTCCTCGAGCATCCTGTTTTGAAACCCTTTTACTCGTGTTCGCTGCTTCTCTCTGTCTCGAAACCCGCACATAGTCATTCCTGTACGTAGTCGTTTGTCCACCATAGTCTAGGCTCGAGGACATAAAACGTGACGCAAAAAAAAAAAAAAAAAAAAAAAAAACAACGATGAAGTGTAATCTACGGTGGCCCGGTCAATAAGACATATGGAGGGATCAAGGAGCACTCACGAAAGATATCAAGTGCACGGTTTGCGTCCGAGGAACTGGAATATGTGAAAATAAGTAAGTAGCCGGAGAGGTAAAGCTACAGAACAAAAGTCAGGGTGAGGCATGAACTCAAGCAGCATCTCACTCACAACGAATATAGTTCCGTGATAAGTCGAACCAATAGCAAAAGCGACCAAAGGAGAGGACACAAAGCGTGATAAATGATACGCAAACAAGGTACCCGCAATGCCGTATTGAACCAAGACAAACCACTACGGCGATGACTTCAGCGTCGTGAGATCAACGGAATAGAGGAAGAGACCTACGAGTAGCCCAAGGCCATGGAAATGCGATCCTGAGACAGCAGCGAAGACGATGACTATGACGGTAGCAATTACAAGACAGAAGATGGAATCGAAGAGGAGGTGTCCGAGCCATAGACCGACGGGATTCGCCAGACCGTTGGAGAATTGCATCGCCTGAACGGAGGATCGTCGCTCCTGCGAGATATACAGCGAGAAGAAAGCGGGAAAGGCAGCCTGTACGGTGTGTCCAGTGAGCGGGTACGAAAGGAGTGTCGTTGTGAAGACTCACCATGCTAGTCCCAAAGAACGCAAGCCAGCGCAAAGCCTGTAGGTTACCAGCCTGGGCGATGACACCAGGGAAGTCTCGGTAGTTGGCAGCGATGATACTTGGTGTGGGCCTAGCCTTCCCGGTACCGTTTAAAATGACATTGTATAGGAGGTTGGAAGCGAAGTTTAGCATAACCTGACCAGTGGATCCGGGAGAAGTGGCCTCCCATGCAAACAACGCAGAGTTCGTTTGCGGATCCACTGAAACGCCCCCAAGGGGTTGATGCAGGAAGGTTTGGTCGACGGTATCCACGAACGTCGTGTTGTCTGGTAAGCTGTCCACAAGTAGCCCGTTTGTTGAGTTTCCGAGGATAGAGATAATACCAGGTGGTGACGCGAGTATGTGATTCCCCGTTTCCATCTGCTCCGTAACTCCAATAGCAGAAACAGGTAGGTATAAAGGCATACTCGTGATATTCTTCCGTACAGTCTGAGCACAAGTATCCTTTGCGTCTCCCAGAAAGAATAGAGGGATGCACGACCCGCAAACGGGAATTACGACGGCAAGGCACAGTGTCAGCCAGCTTCGACGAAATATCAGGGACCTCTTATGGAAGATCGTCAAAGCTTGGCTGAGCGCGGAGCAGGGACGGCCATTGGACAAGGTCATTGTACGTGGTGGGTCGGACGGAGCGGCGGCGACCTCTGTGGCTTCCTTTTCCACGACCTCGTCTTTTGTGCGACTGTCATACATGAGTCCCAGAAAGATATCTTCGATGGACGTGCCACGGATGGAGTAGGACGATATGCGATAAGCCTCCTTCTCATCTTCGATAGCTTGGAGGATCCGCTGGACTGTGGAGGCATCCTTGACCTTCAAATGGTAAGAAAATTGGATGGGAGAAGACGGCGAGAGGTATGTCGAAGGCGCAAAGTCCTTGATACGCTGGAGTAGATCAACGGAAAGTTGATCCGGGGTCTTCTCCTGCGTGTCTGAGATTGCAAATGTAATGTCCACAGTGTAGCCTTCACCGAGCGAGGATTTGAGAGAGACGGGAGTGCCGTGGGCGACAAGCTTGCCTGGTTCGGCGAGTACGGAGATGGTATCCGCAAGGAGGTCGGCCTCGTCAAGGAACTGTTGATATACGTGAACTAGAGACTTATAACTGCTGGAGACATTACTCACGTGGGTTGTAAATACAATCGTCCTCTCGTGACGAACAGCAGAAAGAGTCCGCCAGATTGATCGTCTGGACAAAGGGTCTACACCAGAAGTGCACTCGTCGACCAACACGACTGGGAGAAGCATTTCCGGTGAGAATGTGAAAGCACAAAAGAGCCAAGACTCACTCTTAGACCCTCCAACTAATCCAACAGCAAGCTGCAACTTCCTCTTCTGCCCACCCGACAACTCCGACGCGGGACAATGTAACTTCTTTCCCAGATCGCAATCCTTCAACAACTGCGCAATATCGTCTTCCCCTTCGACAGACGTGTCCGCTCTCTTCACTGCCCTCCATACTTGTAGCGTTTGGTAGCAGGTCAAATCGGGGAAGAGGACGTTCTTCTGAGGAACAATTCCGATTGTGCCTCTGGGTGGGCGGTAAACATTGCCTGCGAACTTGACTGTGCCTCGCGTGCGTCCAAGTAAGCCGCCGAGGATGGACATTGCCGTGGATTTCCCGGCTCTGGCGTAGTGTGAATGAGCCAAAATACCTCGCAGGCAGGAAACGCCACGTACCCATTGGAACCAAGTAGGACATGAATACCTTTCTCTGGGATATCTAAGCTGAGGTCGGCTATGGCGGTGACAATTCCCTTCTTCGTCTTCAATGTGGAAGTTCGGAAGTCTTTGCCTAGGTGACGAATGGATATAGCGATACCATTGGGGATCGGATGACTATATTCCTCGGCGTCGCTGGATGCTTTAAGCCAGAACTTCCAGGCACGACGGTGAGTGGATGAATTGCGAGCGTCGTAGAGGGAGCGTTCTAACAGTACGGCAAGGTAAGGCCATAGGAATATGTCGACCTGAGAGGAGGAATGAGTTTCGAAACCGTGTGGAAAGGGAGGTATACTCACGATTGCTGCGATCAGAATAGGCAAAATGCGTAGGTTATTGTCTGGGTCCGGATGGATCACATGAGTTGGTATTTGGTGGACCTCAAAACCAACAACCGAGCGAAGCACAAAAATGTAGAAACCAGGCGGGAATATGAGAGAGAATACAACCGCCACGCCGGTCCCCGCCTTCCCGAGGACGAGTGCCAATATCGCAAAAGCGATAGCAAGGAATGTAGACGAGACTGCCGCGAGCTGAGGACTCTTTCCAAAAGGCACGGCGACAAAGAAGGACCATGACGCGAGGGTAAGTCCCAGAAGAACGTGCACGACAATGACCAGGCCGATGTTGGTACCGGTGAAAATACGGTAATGCCAGATGATGGCTACGATAAGCCAGGAGGGTAGATAGGCCAAAGACAGACTAACATGCCAAGAGCTGCGGAACAGTGAGTTCTTTAGCTGTGATTCATCTGATTCCATCAATACGGATTTGTGCAATACTCACATGATCCGTGCGGAATCGCGCAAACCCATCACTTTGAGATGACTTGCCAGCAAATTCGCTCTCTCACCCGAAAAAGCACCAGGAAGCTGGTATGCGATCCCCGAGAAGCAAACGAATCTGATAGCAGTCGCGTTAGTACCTACTTAAACAAATCCTCAACGAACGCACAATGAGATGGCTGAAATTGATCTCAAGCTGCGGACATAGTTCACCCGACTCTCAGTGGATTGTTGCTCACGAGTCTTCGTGTTATACGGTAGTTCGACAGGTGTTTGGAGTCTGACTGCGGTCGTGAGTTCTATGATTGCCTGTACCGTATTCAATCAGAAGAGAACTCCGCAGCATATTTGAAAGCATCCTGCACGTACCTGGTCCACGGCCCATTGCAACGGTAACAGTCTCACCTCGTAGTCGCTCTTGTGAGCGACCACGTCAACATGGGAGAGGCCGCCGTCCGCAAGGATGGTGTAGTTAAACGGCTGTACATCTTCAGGGTTTGTAGCCGGGAACGAGTTGAAAACCACAGCTCCGAAACACTTGGAGAGCAGGTTGAAGTTCTGAGGGCAGGTCGAAACGAGTTCGTCTGGAGAGTCGAGTTTCTTCACTGCAGCCAGTTGCTGAGGCGAGAAGCTGCTAGTCGCAAGTGAGATGATGTCGGATGGTGCGGGAAAAGCCGTATTGTTGGTTGTGTCCACCCAAACAAGCGCAAGAGAGGGATCGAACACGTCGGTCAAGTTGAACACAGGAATAGGAGAGCCAAGGCCGTACTGTGCAGTTGTCAGCAAATGGCAAGGTTCATGGAGGCGTACGCTCACATTTTGCGGCTTTGAGGTGAACAGCCGAGCAATCGAGAGAAAAGTACCAAAGGAAACGGGGAACACATAGCAGCTGATAATACTCGTCTACGTCACTGTGAGTCGCTTTGGTCAATGCTGAAGAAATTGGGAACTCACAACGGGATGCCTTAAAAGAACTATCCAGTTCTTACGAAAGAGTGCAGTGAACTGCCTCCAAAAGACACTAGACATGGTGCTTCAACGGGATGGTTGAGTGGGAGGTTGGAGGCTTGGAGAAAATGGTCGTTTGCTGGTCAGTGAACAGCTGAGATGAACCATACCAGCAATATGAGGACAGCTGGTCCAATGTTGCGCAGCTAATGGAACTGCGGTGATTCACAGGAGCTATAAGATCTCGAATTTATGAGACTCGGAGGCCGTGCCCTACTACTACTAGTTGCTGGCAGCTTTGCCGGCTAGTACATTGCGCAGCTTCATTTCTTGCAGCAAACTCCTTGATTTCCGGAGAGCACCTGATACAGTGATGGCCAAACACTACGGGCCAAGAAGTTTGCCATGGAGAGTTGATGGAGAGTAAGTAAGTTATTTGCTGAGTGTGCCGTTCAAGCCGGGCAAAGATATTTTGACGCGGAGAGACGCGCCGCGCCGCCGCAGAGACGCCGCCGCACAGAGACGCATCGCACATGATCGCAGCACAAATACTCAGTTCAGTCTCCGGGAGTCAATATACAGTAGAACTCACTAAGATCATATAGGGGACCGCCCTAACTTCTCATGTCCTCGGAAAAGCTCGCAATATAATGAGCTCAAGTGTTGCTGTGTAGTATTTTGGTGGCGCCTATCTGTTGGCTGAGAATGGGGTGACAACATAAACTTGAGATATATATCAACCCAGTACTAGCAATGGAGATCTGACATAAATTCACTCTTTTCAACCATTTTATTTTACTTTATACAATGTTGTGCGGTATCTGTGCGTCGGTGTGGCGTCGATCACGCGTTAATTGTGCGGTAAGCGTGCATCGGCCTTGCGTGATAATGCGTCGGGGGATGCGTCTGACATGCGGCATGCCTGCGTCCTGGGTACGTCTTGTGCGTTCGCATGCGTCGGTGATACGTCTCTCTATACGCGTCGAAAAGCGTCACACCGGTGACGCTTGGGTGACACTTAAATAAAAAACTTTCTACCCATAAATGTATGCCCCATTAGCAGGAAACATTTGCAGCTAACTACTCAAGTTGCCTTGCAAGGGTGGATGTTGTATGATGTTTATCCTCGTTGCCCCCTCCCTTTACCGTAACACCCATGAACGTTCACACAATGTAGCACAGACTAAGATAACTATGCTTTCGACAATGACAATGATACCGAGGGCGGCGTACTATCGGTGAAGCCAAACAAGCAACCCACTAGATTATATATATAATCAAACGAATGAGTGCGTCGGTGGTTGCGCCGCCGTGCGTCTGTTGTGCGGCATTGCGCGTCTGCTTGCGTCTGTTTGCGTCGCCGTGCGTCACTTTACCCATGCCCGTTCAAGCCGTGGGATTCCGGAAATCGCGAATGCCGTGTCGGCGCCTCTTCCACCTCTTGTCACTCACTGGTCCTGCAAAGTCGATACATATCATTAAACTCATTCTTCAATCTAACCTGAGGGTACGCATCTGCATATGCTGGCGGGGTCTTTGAGTTGACTAAGTTTTAATTCTCTACCTACAGGTCTTTGGACTGAGTTTCCGCGGTTTCGAGCTCCGGATAGCAGGCGCGTAGCATCATGTATTGGACACGAAGCGCGAAACGGAGCCTGCACTATTCAGCTGCTAGTACTTATGGACCCAGAGGTATAATATTCGAATGCTAATATACCCAGTGCTCCCTCACCATGCCAGGTTATGCCACAGCAAATCCGAAGCATATGACGCTATGAACCCGCCTTCAGTTGTGCACCACAACGGAAGGACAAACCTAGCTCTTCCGCGACGACCGTCTCCAATAGAGCGCCACCACTGTCCGCGAGACTGCATGCGCAGTATAACCTCTCTCCGTCATGAACCCCTCCTCCTTGCTCTCCGCCCTCATCAGCACGAAACCCATGAGCCCCAAGCGTTGAACGCTGCCCCGTCCCGTGAACAAGAAAAAAATGTTGAACCGAATCTTTGAGATTCTCGTCCTCAACCTCCCGTTCTGTCTCTCTATCCTCGCATTCTTGTTCATACTCGACGTTCCTGACCAGCATGCATGGGAGTCGTACGGGGCACTTGCTGTGCCGTTCATCATTGCGGTGTGCCTTCCGCATGTGAGCTTCACGATGAAGTCGATGGATAGCGGTGGGGGATGTAGGAGAGTGCATTACATGACGGTTTTCGGTGGCGTCTCTGCAGCATTGTGGTTGACAGCCTCATTACGACTTGGTACGTTTTCCCTGCCTCTGCCTAGCGTCGATTCAACTGACGGTCTTGTTCCCACATCAGCATTCTACCCACTCGCAGAGCGGACACACCCACCCACTCAAACCGCCCCTCTCCCGCGTCCCTCCGCGATCTTCAACGCCAAATCCCTCTCCCTTCCTTCCCCCACCATATCCCTCAGCGACGAAAACTGCTACTGTCACTGCCCGCTTCCCGCTCTCTCCCGACCCATTCCCCCGCACACCCTCACCCCTACATTCCTAGCCCTCACTCTTCTCATCCACCTCTTCACCCCTGTCCTCTTCACCCCGTACCTCCGTCTCTGCAACATCCCCGAATCCACATGGGACCCGGTGTACCTCGTCTGGGACCTCGTTCCGCGGTGGTTGGTGTATGGCGTTGGGTGTGGGCTGGGCATGCTCGCGGGTGCGTGTCAGAGCTTGGCTGGGTTGGAGAGGCAGGTGGAGGGGGTGAAGAGGAAGGTGGGAGAGTTGCAGAGCTTGGTGGAGGAGAAGAAGAAAGACGGAATTGTGGTAGGCATGGGCATGGGTGGAGGTGAGGAGGACCTGCTCATTGGTGCGTTGGATGAGTCGTTGCCTCCGCCTTACAACATGGCACAAGAGATTGAATAAGTTTGCGTTCAGTAAAGAAAGTGTGAAAGTTACGGAGTAGAAGTCCAAACCAAAATTGTACCATTATCCAGTCCTCATAATTCGTATTCGCCGCCGCACGCGTTTGACGCAACTCACAGGAAAATGTCCAAAAAAAACTCGGATACGGGGAATCGAACCCCGAGCTATCGCGTGAGAGGCGATAATGTTAGCCATTACACCATATCCGATTGATTGATACAGCGGCTTGGATCAAAATGTACATAATGTATAGGCATAAATGACCGTGCGCGTGAAGACGGGTTAGAATAGCGTGCATAGTTATGTTCAAGTGGGTCGTGAGGGGCTGTAATAGTTATGAGCATGATAAAGGGCAGCTGGTGGGGCGAGACAGCTCACGCTGGACGAATGAACGTTGGGGGCCCTACAGGGTCGGGTTAACAACTTGACGGAACTTGCTTGCGTGAACAAAAGCTGCGCGTACCTGGTTGAGTATTGAGTGAAGGAAACGACGACTCGACACACTGAGCAGAAAAGCATAAGCACTCCTCAACCCCAATCCGAAACGAAACGAACATACATTCGCCTCAACATCTTTCCTCGTCTTCCCTGCCGGCAGAACAGCCCTCTGTCTCCTCGCTGGACGGACGTCCGGAATTACTTCTGAGCAATCGACCAGCTTGGATGGGTCTTGTCCAAGGAGAGATACTTTAGCCATCACCCTAGCAAATTTACGGTTCATGCCATCTTGGTCGGCTTGCCAGTGAAGATTCGTCAGTGTTATGGTAAGGAGAGGGGAAAGAGAGGCGTACTGATGAATGACTGCCATTCGCATGCTGATCTAGAGGGATTCAGGGTAATATGTGAGATAGATGCGGGGTAGTGGTGATCTTACCTATGATCTCGAGCGAGAAGCCCGTCAGAGTGGATGCGGAACTGACCACGCAGCGGGGATTTGTCCTCCGCCAACGCTGATGAGTCCCCAGGATAGTGAGTGCCTTCAAGTAATGTCTGTTGAAATGTATGGTTACGATATATACGGCGGCAGAGATGATGCTGTGTACTTCGAGGAAAAATTGAGAGTCGAATTCTTCAGGAGTAGAATCAAGTGGCGCGTTCTGTCAAGAAATCATCACAAACGTACAAGCGAGCAGGACTGCAGAGAATAACGAACATTGATGCTTGGATCTAACTGATGCTGAGCCCCAACGCTATGCGCCGCGGACAACGCAACGACCTCTTCGGGAGAGAACCCAGCATCTTTCATGCGTGCAAATATCTGGTCCGCCGTGTGGAATGGTGCAGGAATCAAGCCTTCGTCGGGAGCTGGTCGGGAGTGATTCGACCGTCCAGCGAGGAATTGGAGGCGCGGTGCGCCGTGGCAGTTTGAGAGACCGACGGCGCCAGCGAACTGTATGCTGCATATAGGGCAATGAGCGTTTGAATAGAGACCGGAGTAGATGAATGTACAAGTCTCCGAAGGGAACGTGATGCTTCAAGGCAAACGGACGTTGTTCGTTGATGATTTCATCCATCCCAATGTTACCCTCTGACAAAAGACAATCAGCTTTGAGATACTGAGTGTCATGAAGATGCTCACTGAATTCAAGCTCAACGTCAGCATGAGCCATCATAGATCCATCTTACGACAGGCTAAGTTGCAGTACGGCGACGTGGGTTTCAGACGTTAAAACGAACCTGCGCCGCCACCACTATCACAAGAAACCGATATCAGTACACGGAGATACCAGTCAAAAGAGGAAATGTACCCAAATTTTCCTGCCTTTATGGCGGATTCTGAGTACCCAATCGCGTCATGGAACATGATCTGGCCCAAATGTTGCGGTAAATATGAGGTTACTTTCTCAAAAGTTTCAAATCTCTATCAATCGGACAAACTCACTCGAAGGGACTACAGGGGTTACATGTCAGGAGGGACCCGCTGCTGTGGACGACTATTGACTGTTGAGTGCTCACCTCACGAGCCTCCGCCCCACATTTTCCTCTATCGAAACTACGTATCCAGGGCTTCAAGTGAGCATCCAGCGCGTCGTCTCAAGAACACGAAACATCTCACAGGTTCTCCTGGACGTCATCAAGGACATCATACCAGACGCAACACTGTGAAAATCATGTCAGTTTAGCGAGTAATTGACAACCGTTCATGCTTGGTTGGACCCACAGCGTCGTCTCGCGCAAACCGATCTTTTGAACAGCGTACCAGACGCGTATTGGGAGCCGCCAGAGCCGCATGTTGAGAGCTCAATAGCAAGAAAAATGAATGAAGGAGTGTGAGGATGAGCGGATTCATGCAAGCAATACAAAGGAACGCGGGATGAACCTTTGAAGTTCAACTGTGGCGTTCTCCGATTCACTGGATGAGAGGACGGGGTTTGCCGAACGGACCTTGAACGAGGACTTCGTGTCTGAACTGTGTCTGACTCTCATCGAAAAAATATAGCACTAGTCAAAGACTCGAGAGCTCGGAGATTTACTATGCGCGTTTTCCGACCTCCATGTCGATATCGGACTCCTCGACAATATGAGTTTGGTGGCCAGGAAGATCTATTATCTACATCTAATCTTATCCACCGCATCGTCACGACTTGGAGGGTTTCAGCGCTTGTGAATGTTGAATCCTCCAATTAATAATCTTTTGGGAAGGTTCAAGTGTGACGGCGAAAGGTAAGCATTGTGAAAATTCATAGTGTGCGATGATAGTACTAATGCTTTGCATCGGTATATCTTCCATTACAGGTCGGCCGTCAAGCCAGTATCGATGGATGCATATGTTACAGGCCCATTGGAGCAGGACAGAGTTAATCGTCTCTTGTTGAAGTACCTCGAGTGCGTATACTATTTCAAGCTGTAGTCTCACACACATCTCACTCAAAAATCACTTCCCAGCGATGGAAAGGAAGTCCCCTCGGTGCTGCAAGAAATTCTCGTCACCCTTCGAAAGTCAAGCATAGTCCCTCGCGGTGACGAGACCAAATGGGTCCGATTTTGGAATAGGTACAATCAGGAGGCTGATGAGTATGACAGAGAGTTTTTGGAGAGATACAAAGAGGATATGAATACCACCATGATCTTTGTGCGTGTATACATCGCTTTCATTATCCGTTTATGTTGACCGCATCTTCAGTCCGGTCTCTTCACCGCCGTTACAGCCACCATTGCTAGCATGACTGTCTCAGGACTCAGCCAAGATCCAAATGTCGTCATGCAAGTCCTCCTCCAAAATATCCTCATCTCCGTCAACAGCACTTCCGGGTCAATCCCTCAAGGTATCCCACTGCCAGAATGGAACGGACCAAGCGTCTCTATTGTCTGGTTCCAAACGCTACTGTATGCTAGTCTAGTCTGCAGCCTCCTGGTAGCCCTTGGTGCCGTACTCGCCACCCAATGGCTCAGTCGTTACAGAGCTGTCGATGAGCGTGGCACAATTGAGGACCGAGGGAAGCGGAGGCAGCAGAAATTTGACGGCCTTCGGGTGTGGGGCTTCCGCCTCTTCCTCGAGGCTCTCCCTATTTTGCTTCAATTCTCCCTCCTCCTCTTTGGTGTTTCTCTTTGTGCGTACATGTGGGACCAACAGCGTGTCATCGCTGCGGTTCTCATATTTGCGAATGGCGTTGGAGGTTTGCTTTGGCTATTCACCTTGATTGTATCGGCGATATATCCGGAATCCCCGTATGACACTCCGTTGTCGGATCTACTCGCGAGGATGTCGCATTCGAAGGATGTCGCTCCCGCGGCCGAAAACTTTTCGCCTGCCTCTACTTCTGCTTCTACTGTCTCCCCGCACACGACATCGTCGCAAGATCAAGTGTCAGCGAACTGTGAGACGTACGTAACTATTGTTATGCGGGGATATCGAAATCACTAACCGTTGTTTCTTCAGACGATCCACCACGGCAGCTGTCACTGCCTTCGGGAAACCCATACCAATCCTTAATTGGGTTCTAACTCGGTGGCATCGTATTCGCGGTAGAGAGTCCGTAGACCCAGAGCGGGCCGATCCACAGAGCCAAACACCTTCAAGTCCTCCTTCGAGGCGAACCCGACTTGCAACTCGGGCTCCTGTCGACTCACGTGGGGAAAACCCCGTGTCACCATCTTCGCCCGTCACACACGCGACCCACGCCGCTGTGTCCAAGGTCATAACTAAGGTATTCGGGCCCGTTGTCAGAACACACAAGGCCCGTCTTGCTCGTAGCTTCCCTACTCTCAACGAAGTCCGAATGGCAGCATTCTCGTGGCTCATGGAAACGTCAACAGACCCTGAAGTACACGTGAACGCTTTCTTAGTTGTACCAGAGATAATCTGGACAGACGAGCAGTTCACCAGAGAGTCATTTTCCTTGCAGACCCTGGACTTTCTTCTAGAGAAGCTGGCGGGGTGTTTCCAAGCGGATGGCCATCCAAAAGGAGACAACGTGGAGAGGCTTGTCTCGCTCTGCGCTTCTTTCTTTTTCATCTTCTGGCAATTGTACCGCGTGGCGTCAGTGACCACACATACCTGGACTCAGAAGTCTGGCCTTGCTTTCGTTCGTACTCATGACGCCATGGTGAAAGCATTGGCAAGTATGAGCCTCAAGACGCTTGTACGCCCCGCCGAAGATACTTGGATCCTCCGCCTCACGTACCTGACATTCCAGCACTTTGCAGAAGCCCTTGCCCCACAAGAGCTTGTTCGTGTCGGTTTCCCATCCGTAACGCCACCAAAGCTCACTCCAACACCGGATTCTTCTTTGCCATCGTCGACCTTCACCGCCCCATTTCGCATCCGTACCATGGGCCTTATACATCTTGCGCAAGTCTCGTACCTGGATCTATGGTTTACCTCAAACCGTATCACGCTGTTCACAGAGATTATAGAGTACCTTAACCAAGGTGGTGTCAGTGCATCCTATTTTTCACTTCTCGCCACCGCAATCTTGCTGGGATTCGAACCAGAGGCGAATAAGGTTTTGGAGTGGTGAGCTCTCTGATCATTTGCTCATACGCCAAATCTGACGCAAAGGAAGGTCACACCCCGTCGGCGAATTACAGGCGGTCGAATACCTCCTGGATGAAATACAATACCATATCTCATGGAACCAAAACGAAGACCTCCGGATTGCTTACGTCTTCGGCATAGACAGAAAGGACGAACGCCTCAGCGGTGAAGCACTGAAGACACTATCCGGAATTCTTCGTGTTCTCCGCTCCGCAGCTGAAATCATTCCCGATGTACCCGCTTCCCCCTCTCACTTCACCTGGATAGCAGAGCTCCTGCCTGCACTGTGCCACTGTAACACCGTTGATTTGGAAAGCATCTATCATAACGTCGCATATCTCGTTGAGCTATTGGCTCGGATGGTGGACCTTTCTTCCCATGCCACTGACAGTCACCTCCACAACGCACTCGCTATTATCGCGCATCTTCACCCGCCGGATGGACTCTATTCAGACAACCTCTCCGCCTCTCTTGCATTTGTTCAGATGCAGCATACGACACTTTCTTTTATCCATTTGCTCGCCGAGAAAGGGAACTTTGGTGACATGGACATCCCCACATTCTCCCCCGATACATGTGGTTGGGATATATCGCAACCCCCGAATTCCAGGATGCTGTTCACGCTCACAGAGGACCAACGGGATATCATCAAGGAACGGGATACCTTAGTTGTGTCAATTCTCCAACTCTCTGGGGCCGGTGCTCCAGACACTTCCACTCGCCGCGCCTGGTTCGACGACCCGAAACACGACAAACTCGTCCGCCTCTGGATCCATGTCGTTCACCGCTGGTACATCCCTTACCATCCGATCCTCCCGGGCATGATATCCGAGTCCTCGCGAATCGTGAGCTCACTACTAGACTGCGCGAGGTTGCGCCTCCCTGAAACGGCACACTGGGGCCAGGGCGGGGAGATTATTCGTGCCCGGCATGTTGCTGTAGTGGTGCTGTGGCGATCATGGTACCAGCGTCTCGACGCTGCGGATGAGGAGGAACAAACGGATTTCAGCGAGCTCGTTGAGAGTACAATATTCCTCTTGGGCGTCATGGGTCCCGAGGAAATTGTGGATGTCGAATGGTACCTCACCGAGACCTTGTCGGACTTTCGGAGATACCTGCCGTTTATTGAAGAGTGGCAGACCACGCTGGATACGTCGCTGAAAAACGTCCAGTCGGCGGTTGAGAGAAAGCTGGCTGAGCTTCATAAGTGGAAGAATGGTGGTATCACACCTGGTAAGTGTTCCCCTTCATACTAGATTTTGCGACACTGATCAATAGTCACCAAGCAGATGGTGATGACACAGTGAATACAAATTCAAGGGGGATCATGTGGTAGGACGAGTATACAACGGCGGTGCACCGCGCAAAACAAGGTCACAAGGAGCTCGACGGATCGAGAGAGCGATGGGTGATGCCGGTCACCATTGACATCCTCCAAAACTCAGCTGATCTCAACACTCCTACGCGATCTCGACCGAATCATGAAGCCGCGTGTTGCAATCCCTACATTCGACGTCGCTTCTTAGCCCCATACAAGCAACCATTACTAACCGGGTTAAACCTAAAGCTGCGGAGAGATGGAGGAGACCACTGCTGGATGTCATGGCATCCTTCTGGAATACACCCCAAGCGAACAAGCCTTTGACAGACGGGCTTTTCTTTCTCCCAATCAGTGTCGATACTTCCTACGATTCGAAAATATGTGCCACACGACCAGCACGCCACCATCAAAGATTGCAGTCATTCCTCCATATCTTCGCTTGTCGAGTCGTACCTCTCTATCTCTATAGCTAGCTCCCAACGGAACACACCTCACCGCGCCACCTCATAGTCACGAGCTCCCTTTAACCCCGTCTATTCCCCGCCTAAGGTTACCGGTTCACGGTCCCCGTATGTGTTTTGTCGGTGGCAACTACACAATACGGACATATTTCCTACCTCCCTCAGTCGGTGACCCGGTGGATTCGTCTCGCGCGTCGATTGATCTCTGTCTCCTTCGGGTCCGCAAACTATGTGCTGACTCGCACCGACCCGGCTCAAGGCATTTCACCCTGGCAACTCAATGGATGATCAGTCCCGGCTTGGGTATCTACGCTGACTAGCTGTGCGTCCGACTTTAGCTTCCTCGCCTCATCGTTTCTTCCGGCAGTGTACTGGCGGCCTTGTGGCAGTTTAGACTGGTGTTTCCTCTCATGTGTTCCGGACTCGGGTCAATAAAGCCCCATCGTCCCTCTAAGCAAAGTAAGTTATAGGCTTCAGAGCGGGCCTGAGACGGTCATTGGGACGTGTGGCAGTTATTCAAGCCGAGGGATGCACAGGTTCCTGCCTGATGTTCTCCGCCCTTGAACTTTCGAGCCCACAAGACCTTTAGTGCCTATGTAAGGACGTTCTTCTCAACTATTCGTTTTGTCTTGTACGTGCCTGATTTTCGCCGGCTCCCAGTGTATTCTCCTTATAGTATATCACTCCTCGACAATATTCCGTGGGGTGGTAGAGCTCAACAAACCTTGATAAGCCGAAAAGCACACCAAGTCTGGGTTGGAAGAGGGTACGTCATCTATTATGCGACCTGAGGCCGCGATTGCAAAACGGACGATTCCTCCGCTTCGCATTCAACCTGATTGATCAGCCACATGCCGGAAACGGTCAACCAAATAATGAGTGATTGATTACCACTTTCCGAGTAAACATCATCTCACCAGACGTATCCAGGACCATAGGAGGATATTGTGCATACTGGTCCGTGAGCTATCCATATTGTTATCGGACGATTGAGCAAGTTTCGGCGACCTTCGGTTGCAGTGATGAGTATCCAACGTTCAACGTTCAAGTGTTATTCCGGTCAGTGATTCAAGTGCACGAAAGATGTTGAACTGCCAATGCTGAACGTTGGACGTACAGGGATCTCACTGAGTACCAAGTTCTTCGCCCAGAGCCGCATAGCAGGTATTGCCAAGTTCCAACCCAGATTCCCACATCCAAGTCAGCGACAGCCATCCCGGTCGTGTGCCTGCGAGCCTCATGGCGACATTGACAAGAATCTATTGCCCACAGCCGAATGTAGTTGCCATGAATCAATCGTAGACGCTAGAATTCTCTCCAATATTCTTGGGCGGAAAAACATACAGCAGTGGCTTTTCTGGTTTTGGTTGGCGCAGTTGGGTTTCCGCAAATTCCCCGCAATAAGGCCACCTCCAAGTTCTCTGCGAGGTATAAAATGTCCAGCCCAACTGTGTGTCAGCGCAGTAACTACCCATCATGCAGTTAAACCTGAAGCTCACTCTCCTTACTGCTGTCCTTGCGGCGGTACACGTTGCCAATGCTGCACCTGCGGCAAGCAATAGAATGCTCATTCGTGGTGGTGCGTTCAGCCCTTATTTTTGCCATTTATTACTGGGACCCTTGCTGATTGACGGCCGAACACACAGAGACACCACCCGGGTGGAGGCGTGAGGCCGGTCCCAACCCTGGTGAGACGCCACCTGGTTGGAAGCGTGAAGCCGGGGAGACCCCCCCTGGCTGGAAACGCGAAGCAGGAGAGACGCCACCTGGATGGTGGCGCGAAGCTGGCGAAACACCTCCAGGATGGAGACGTGAAGCCGGGGAGACCCCTCCTGGATGGAGGCGCGAAGCCGGCGAGACCCCTCCTGGCTGGAAGTAAGCAAGCGATACGATTGGCAGAGTGTTTCACATCACCGTTGCTATCTATGTGCTAATATCCTTTGTGGTAGATATAACCCCTCCCCACAAGCCCTATTGTTTAAGTATTGCATATTACCGACGGAGTTTTATGTTTGTGTTTGTACGTTGTGGGTGTTTATGGTGTCGCCGAATTGTTTGAATAAATCCTCATCACTGTGTTCACTGCTACCCTCGCCCTTGGCAATTTAGGGGGTAGAACCCCGCTGCATGTTGAATAAAACAAAAAAACGGCCCCCGCTCATATATGTCCTATCTCAACGACGTTCAGTGATGAAAAGAATGGAGACCGGGACTGCGGTAATTCATGCCACGAGATTTACCAGAGATTCGATGAGAAATCGTAAAAGTAAGATGGCGATCAGGCCAGACTCAAGTGGTCTTCACCTTCACACTGCAGACGATAAGGTTCCGATAAGTACCAGCTATGATTGTATCCAAGCACAAATAAAAAAAAGTGGATACAAAATCTGTTGGATTGACAATCTCCCATCTATTCACGACTATATATCGCATGACAACGTCTGGCGTTGTGTTTCTTATGAAGGTGGGCTGCAGAAGTCCGATGAGAAAACAACCGAATACGGATTGCAAGAGCTACTCACACAGGAGCGACGGAGGTAGCCGGACCTGAAAGATGGAAGCGCGTTGGTCAGCAACTGTCATTCGATGCCACTAACTCCGTCAAACTTACCGGGATCCGTGGCGAGAGTGGGGAAGGGAGTAGCACCACAAGCACCTTCAATATCCTTGTTGGTCTTGCCAGCAGGTAAAGTAGCTTTCTTGACCTTGGGGGGCTTGGGCGTAGGAATGACCTCCGAGCAGTCGGTGAGGAGAGCCGGGATGTGTCCGAGAGTTGACAGTTTAGCCATTGCAGCCGTGAACTTCTTAATCATCGTGTCATGGTCGGCTGAATCATTGACGGTGATGACAGTCAGCGCAGTAAAGGTAGGGCAGCCACGTTACTTACTGACGAAAGATTGCCACTCGCAAGACGTCCTGGGGGATATTGAACCGTTAGTACGAGACGAGCTGAAGAGAAAGGTTATACGTACAAGGGATGGCGGGCGATGGCGGCATCGGACTGAAGACGGAACTCTCCGTGAAGGGGTGAGAGTACCTCACCATCGTTGGGACCGTCACCAGGGAAGAGGGTTCCCTTGAGCATAGTCTCAGCAAAGAACTGAGTGTCGAAAGTGCCCGGAGTAGAGTCGAACGGAGTTCCCTGCAGCCCAAAGGCTTCAGCTGTTGCTATAAGGCTTCAAGGAAAATATGAGAAACATACAGGAATACTCTCATCAACGTGGTCCTGAGCGGCCACACTGTGAGAGGCCAAGAGGGCGACAACCTCGTTTGGTGTGAACCCCGCATCAAGCATTCGCAGGAAGATCTTGTTCGGGCTATCAGAGGGCTCGGGAACAGTGAGATCGGGAGCAACTTGAGAGTTGTTTGAGCGACCAGCAAGGAATTGGAGGCGAGGTCCGCCAACACAGTTGGAGACACCGACAGCACCAGCAAATTGGATGCTAGTATCGAAAGATGTCAGATATGGGTCCTGATATACATCTGATGGAATGCGTACAAGTCACCGAACGAAACACCATGCTTGATAGCGAATGGGCGTTGGGCCTCAACGATTTCATCAACGCCATTGTTGGCATCTGCATATATCGATTAGAACTCTTCATGATACCTAATCTGAGACAACGTACGGAAGTTGGTCTCAATTTCGGAAAATGCCATGATGGATCCATCTAGTCCCAGTAATCAGAGACGCAAATACTACGTAGAATAGCGAAGGGACTCACCAGCCCCACCTCCGCTGTAGGTATAAGTTGTGATATTGAGCATTAATCGAGAAGTCTCAACTTGTGAGAACATACCCGAATTTTCCTTCAACCAAAGCAGAGAGAGAAAAGCCGATAGCGTCGTGGAAGGTAAGCTGCAAGATATTCAGCATGAGAGAGCCCGCAGCCCAGAAGAAGGACATACACGAAGCGACTAGCGATGTTTTGAATGTTAGTTCTCGGTTACTATGAACGTCAAGGTGATCACAAACCTCATGAGTCTCCTCTCCACATTCACCGCCATCAAACCTGGGTTGCGCGCGGTGAGTAGACCATGCAGTAGAAGCAAACAGAAAACCACGAACAAGTTCACTTGGATATCGTCAAGAACATCAAACCACTTGCAGCACTATCGATCGAGTTAGTCAGTGGTGAGGGCATTAAGCGAAGCAGCGAACCCTACCGCGGCGTTCTTGGCGGTGCGTCCCTTGCTGCAGGTAGCATCGGTGGTTGCGGGCACCGCTACAGCAACGGTGGCGAGAGCTGCGATAGCCAAAAGAGTTTTGAAGGGCATTTCTGTTGAGAATTAGAGGTTTGAGGGCTTCGAGTGCACTGAGTGTGGCATAGAACGACGGCGTCTTATATGCAGTTGCAGCAGCTCACAACTACCGGCCACAAGTGAACCCAGGACTGCAACCAACGACATCCACCGGCTGTTGGAGGACAAGAAGTTGCCCCCGACTCCCGTTGAATGACAGGGGAAAGTGCGAGAGCAATCCATGCGTGCCCCATCGCAAAAAATGTCAAAAGTGCTGTTAGAGTAGACAATTCAATATGAAATATGACCAAAGTCAGTGCAACTCAGGGATGCAACGTCAAAGAGGCGCGACGGGAATGAACCTCTTTGAGAGGGCGGCCATCTGCTACCAAGTTCGATGTCCCAATCAGGACCGACGTCTTCTGTCAAGGTGCTGAAAGAGTGGCGGCCTCACACGAGAGTCGTGATGTATTCTCCCGAGTTCAAGGTACTGGGAAGAAGAAAGACGAGATTAGCCGGTTTCGTAGTATCGTACGCGAGCCGAATCACCTTACCATGGCCTGCATCTCAGGCGTGGGTGCAGGTGCGCGATGTGTACCACGGTGACGTCCCCGGCGTGTACATATCTTCAAAGGCGAAGTCACACCGTGCGTTATCTGTACCTGGGGCGAGAACGGACCTTCCGAGTCAAGGATAAACGGTACGGTCGTTGAAAAATGATAGATAGGTGTGAAACTCACAAGGATAATCGCAAAGTCGGCCAGCGGTGCCACTGCCATGGGGTGTAGTTCGGTCAACTAGGCTCCTGGCAAAGCGCTTATCTCAACTTCGTCAAATGTAGGTATGATAGAAAGATCTGCCAGCAAATGTTTTGATGCATGCGACGCAGGATACCCACACTGCAACTGGCTCTGTCATACAGAGGGCGGAGTTAACTGATGGGATGAGTTCCATGGTCAAAGTGGCTCCATCAAAAGGCGTGGTTGGTCCTCGGTTGGGTTTCAGAATTGGCCACGGACAGTCAAACATAAGTATCGGAAGGGTATGGTTCCAGACTCACAGCCTGAGCGAGAAGCCAGGAGAGATATGTTCGCCACGTGGCATCCTAGCTGCGTGATGAGAAGCGCTGAGTGGCAGTCTGAGAATCAATTTTGCTTGCCATCATTCTGAATCATGTTTGTCAACTTGGAGGATGATCGCAACCGTGCTAGGTTGAGGCGGCCCATATCCTCGGGTGACTTAGATTGAGGTGAGTTACGGGGCAGCAGCGAGACAACCGTGACGTGAAACTCACGCTTCAAGTTCAAGTTGAAGAATCTGGAGCATCCCGTAAGTCATGCTCATTTCTGCGCTGAAAGACTACTGACAGAGATTATACAATAGACGTCATGCACAGAATTGTTCGGGGATTGGAATTCTTGAGGCTGCCCGCTGCCTTATATATGTCGACATTCCCATTGGCTGAGGATAGCATCTCGACAACCTATGCATCAAATTGTAATGTTAACGGCCTCACGCAAGTCATTTACGCATCTATGTTATGCATCGTAGCATGCTGGGCCATGCTACTTTCTATCTCTGACGGTTCTTCGCACCCAGGATCCCAATACCGGGGATCTGGCTCTTGCCGTACCCCCGGCAACGGCTCTCAAGACCTTGTGCTCAAGATGTCATCAAACCAATACTTTCTGTCATCCCTTCGCTATCGCCCGCCTCTCCTTATCGTTGTCTCTGAGTACAACAGTAAGCGAAGAGACAAAGATCGACCTCAAGTCTGCCCATTCCCTCTTGCATGTCCCTAACGCATCCTCAAGACTACCAGTGACCGACATCCGCTATGTGAGTAAACCTCCCTTTCTTGACCCTAACTCGCACGCCCAAGATCTAACCTATATCGGCGGTCTCCTGCTGAGTGAAACGCCCCATAAGTCGACACTCAGCTACTCCTCCATACCAAAGACATCGCTCCCGCTTAGTGCCAGCGTTTTGAGGATATCGAACACTCCATCCTTACTGCGACCGAAAAAGTGCTCTCCGATCGGTCGAGGTTCCTTGGTCCAGCAGAAGACGATCGCGGTATGAGCGATTTGCCGACCGTCTAAAGAGACCGCGAATTTTACCCGACCAACAGGATACTTCTTCAAGACTCCTGGTAACCTAACCTGAGAGCCATCCATGTCGAATTACAGGTACCTTTACAAAAGTCCCATATTTCTGTGGCGCCCATCATGCATGTATGACGCAGGAGCGTTGAAAACAACGCATCATCAATATTAACATCGTCGTCGTATCGGGCGCTTGTGGTTGTTGGTTCAAGGCACGCCCACTGAAAGCTAGATCGCACAAGTACCGCACACTGGACGTTTCGGAATGTCATGGCCGTGACACAGTTAGAGGCACCTCTCCTTCCGTCCTTCTTCATTCCGTCTCCGATAGTAGTCTTTCCGATGTCGGGGTGGTGCGCTGCCATGTTTGACACGAGCGGCCAAGATCGACCGCTCGTTTCGCCTAATGACGGTACATCGCCTCCAGGCTACCGAACCCCCAGCTGATACGAATCATCTTGCAGGGCCGCGCTCTTTATACACAAATCCCTTTTTGAGTGGTCATTGCATCATCTCGGTCCTGTCTAGATATGCCGGACAACGAAATACCTCCGTCGCGTCAGCCTTTATAAAAGGGTGTGTGAAGGTATGAGTTGAAGCATCAGCCTTTTCCCCAATGCTTGCTCATTTCCCTCTGCTTGTTACGCTAGCTATCTACGTAGGCTCTGTCAACGCCGTTCCGTCGCAACTTCAAAAACGAGCGTCCGGCGTAACATCCTCTCCAGACGCAGCCAATGGACAAACTTTCGACTATATTGTCGTAGGTGCTGGCCTTACTGGGACTACCGTTGCTGCACGCCTGGCAGAGAATTCAGCTCTGAAGATCCTCTTAATCGAAGCTGGAGGGGACGACCGCACCAATCCTCAAGTTTATGACATCTATGCTTACAGTCAAGCATTCGGAGGACCCTTGGACTGGGCATGGCCGACTGACCAAGGTAAAACCATGCATGGGTAAGTGCTGGTCTTTGTAAATACCAGTATGCAAAATCAACACTCTGGCTTTACTGTAGCGGAAGGACTTTGGGCGGTAGCTCTTCGATCAACGGAGGCCACTGGACCCGAGGCATGAGCGCACAGTATGACGCATGGTCATCCCTACTTGAAACTTCCGAAGCCAGCGTCGGGTGGAACTGGAATAGCCTCTGGACCTACATGAAGAAAGTAAGCACATGCACTGTTTCTGTTGATCTCTGAATAACGTGCTCATGCTTTCCGCCACAGGCTGAAACCTTCTCCGCCCCTAATGACCAACAGCGTTCTAAGGGTGCCAACTCCGTGGGATCCTATCATGGCTCCTCAGGTCCAGTACAGGTTACCTATCCGGAACTCATGTACGGTGGACCCCAGCAACCAGCGTTCATTAGCACTATTCAGAACCTGACCGGAATCAATCATATCCCTGACATCAATGGCGGAACTTCAAACGCGGTTTCTATCACACCTTTCGTATGTCGCATTCATAGTTGTGTTCGACCAGAGACTGACTTAGGTATAGTCGATTAACTGGCATGACTCAGACCATAGGTCCTCGTCGGTTCAAGCATATCTGACTCCTGTGGAAAACAACCGGAAGGGTTGGTTGACGTTAACAAACCATATGGTAGGCAATATCTGTCAACCCTGGACGCATTGATATCAAATACTCTCTCAAGGCGACAAAGATCCTTTTTAGCACCAGCGCTACTATACCTCGCGTCGCGACTGGTATTGAGTTCGGAAGGTCGGATGGCACAGGCAACCGCTTCACAGCCTTCGCCCGCAAAGAAGTCATCTTGGCCGCTGGTGCCATTCAGGTTAGCTTACGGATGACACGATAAATGGGGCTCCAAACCTGACCAACTTGCGTAGACTCCCGCATTGCTCCAGCTATCTGGGATCGGAGACTCTGCTCTGCTCAACAAACTTGGAATTAACACTCTCATTGACTTAAAGACAGTCGGACGTAACTTACAAGAACAGGTATGATGCCCCGCCCTGACTATGACTCCGCTTGGCCTTAACTTCGTTTCTCAGACGATGAACTCCCTCGGTGCGCACGGAAACGGTTTCAACAAGGGTGGCCGAGGACCCTCAGATTGCATCGCGTACCCCAACATCTACCAGACATTCGGCTCTCAGGCAAGCGCGATGGTGCAGAAGATCCAATCCAGCATAGCGACATGGGCACAATCCCAGGCGAGCTCTGCCTTGTCTGCATCAGCGTTGCAGCAGATATTCCAGGTGCAGGCAAATTTGATCATCAACAATAACGCTCCTGTGGTAGAGCTCTTCTATGATAGTGGGTTCCCTGAGTCAGTCGAATATCTTTGTAGACATCCTTTCATTGAGCTGAATATCTTGTCGTCGCAGTGATCTTGGTATTGACATGTGGCAGCTTTTGCCGTTCAGCAGAGGCAACGTCTCTATAACTGTGAGCTTCTTTCCAGCATACTTCCATGTGAACGGCGCCTGATCACCACTTTGTCTAGTCTTCCAATCCGTTCTCCAAGCCCAAGATCAACGTGAACTACTTCAGTGTAGACTATGATCTTTCCGTTCAGATCGCTGGCGCACGTCTTTCCCGGAAGATCCTCAGCACACCGCCTCTCAGGTGAGTACATCCAGATTATCTTGGAACGAACGCTCAATGATGTATGTTTCGTCCAGCTCTCTTTCTGTCGGCGAGACCAAACCAGGACGCTCTGTCGTCCCAGACAACGGCGACGGAGGATCCGATGCCGATTGGAAGAAATGGATCCTGAACCCGAACGCTGGCTTTGCGGCCGTTGCCCATCCTATCGGTACGGCAGCGATGATGAAGCGCAGTCTCGGAGGTAAGTTCCTTGCTCGAATATCCGCTGTAAGGAGTGACTTACATTACATTTTAGGCGTCGTGGATGCTCGCCTGAGAGTGTACGACACTGCGAACGTTCGCGTCGTTGATGCGTCTATCTTGCCGTTGCAACTGAGTGCACATCTGTCAAGTAGCCTGTATGGGGTTGCGGAAAAGGCGGCGGATTTGATCAAGAGCGGACAATGAGCTGATAATGGACTCTAATTGTACTTTACCTCTGGACTTTCTCTGGACTTTCGTATGCTTATCGCTATTGTGTTGTCATGTAATACATTGAAACGGATTCGCTGATATGATTATAGCTATGATACCGTGATTCTGTGCTGTATCTCTATAACTTAAGAGTGTAAAAGTGTCCAAGAGAGTCCGTCTGCCTCACGCCCCCCCTGCTGTATTATTACAGTTGTCCTGAATATTCTCCCAGTCCCCAAGACGCCGTCAAACTGTTCGTTGTTCTTCACGACTGGCCTTGTTCAACTCTGGGTGATGAGCACGTCAATCCAACTGGCGATACGGGGTACTGCGCCCCAGAGTTACGCCGAATGACCAGGGTAGAGAGTACCAGGCTCTCCTGGTCCTTCGCGTCGTTGTTGGTGCTCCGCAAGGATCCCTGCAAGCTCTTATCCTGCGTGTCAGTGTCGGTTCCGGTGACGCCGACGTGACGCAGATCAACTGAGACAGACTCCAATGCCGTCGTCGTGGAAGGGCCGGACATTGTCATGAACTGGATGGCACCGCCTTCCATTGCATCACCCAGAGTGAGCTGTGCCGTCACACGCGTCCACGCTCGGCCTTGGGCAACGCGGAGGATGATCAGGAGAGGTGCAATGAGCTGAAGGGTGCACATGAGTAACTTCGGACTGTACGAGGGGACGATTAACTCCCACCTGAATCTGCGGGATTGCTTGCAAAAATATGAGGTTGACGTTACTGTTCTTCGACAGTGGGATCAAGAACGCGAGGGCGAATACCGTGTACAAGAACGCAGATTCGACAAGCATCGCGGAGATGCTGAGGTAAGGGGAGGTGTGGCCAGGTCCCATTGCCTTGCGCAGGCTGAATCGCATGTAAACCAAGTAGATCACGATGGAGAACGTGAGGATGATGTTGATTGCAATGCTCGTCGACCAGTACGCCAACGAGAAGTTGACGCCAGCGGGTGCCCAGATTGTCCCTCCCGGTGAGACAACCTCGTGGAGAAGAAATATTGACAAGACTGCAATCAGAAGAAATGAGCAACCTGTCTAATTCGACCAAACCACAGTGCCCCGTTCACAAGTGGTAGAAGTGAAAATCTTGTCAATCATCCCAATCACAGCTCGCCAGCATTGGTAGGATCGTGAGGAACATGTCTGCACGACGAAGTACTTACTGATAGATGCGACATAGAGGGTAATCGGGACGACCCTAGCCCACCACCTAGTCCCAAAAATTGCACAGAAACGAAAGACCTAAGAATCTTCGTAAGAAAATGGATAGGATGAGAAATCGGGACATACTAGCAATCCATCTGCGAGCCAAAACCCGATCATGCTCACGACGGAGCCACCAGCATTGTAAGGAAGAGAGTACTGATCTTGCTCGAATTGACCTGGCCCTCCCGGATAGTCACGATGAATGACGAACGCATCCTCGTTGAGGAACATGTTGACGCCGTTCCCGACGGACCCGATAGCAAATAAGATGGAGACGTAGGCGATGAGCAGCCATGTGTGTCGAGGTGATTTTATCCTCTCTTGCCACAAAAGGCTGAGACATTGGAAGTACAGTGTCGCATGGACGCCTGAAGGGCAAAGTAATCAGAAAAATGGCCACATGGCGAAGCGCGCCAACATGTTTGAGCCTACCGTATGCGATGAACGCCAATCCCGCACTGTTGATGACCGCCTCATCGGCGAAAACTTGATCAGCCGTTTCGCCTGCTGCTGCACGGACCACTGTATCCATGAACCGAGCAATGGTGCTGAATCTCTGCAACGGGGATTCAGAACTTTACGGTGGTTGGAACTTGGAAGACTGAAGTCGCGGGGAGAGGCGCGTTGTTGCGATAGGATGAACAGGGCTATAAGTAAGAGGTCTGTTCCAGGGAACGGATCGCAGCACAATCAAACTCTGAACGATTTTGTCAGTGCAGAGGCTGACATCGCCAAGATGTCGCACCGAACACGCGGCGGATCCGTCCAAGCAGGAAGCGACCGGTGAGTAAAGGCTGTTATAGACATACGAGTACTTACTTTTCTATAGAAATGAACATCAGAGGTACCGGTCCTTGTGCTCTCCGTCCCTCGTACAAGGTTCACAACATGTGGCGGTTTCAGCTTTGACGTGACGTGACGGAATGGTCGTGACGCTCTCGCGTCGAGAACCCTATCACAATGGTCACACCCTCCCAATTCCCCAACTACATGCTGAACTCATACTGACTTTCATTCTTTAATCGACATGGTAAGCATGGACTGGAACTCAATCTATTCCATGGACTTACTTCTATTATTCCAGATCGTGATCGTATCAAGTTCATTCAGCCACACCCAACCGTAACGGCGTCACGATCCCGCTGGTCAACTTGAAACATGACAGCAAAGCATTTGCGCTTGACACGCAGCAGCACCCATGTGCGCGATAACATGAATTCCAGGTTAACTTTGTCTCACCCGCTGCGAAAATAATAAATCATGTCGTTGCCCAAGTCTCGTATCCAGACGCCATGCAGATGATAGCACTGGCCTCCCCACAATACCCACTACAGTCTCCCCGTGTTGCTGCTCTTGGGTACTTGTTCAAGTCTCATGAACTTTTTTCGGTACGTCTGAATGTTCTAAAAGTCCTATTAAATATTTACCAGATGAATGGTTTTTCGAAGCAATTTGCAGCGATCCCTTTCGTCGCTCCGCCGGGATGTCCAATGCAGCGCTAAATAAGTGTTCTGCATCTGTCACATCAACCAAAGATACGCTGCATCGGGACCCATACTGTATATCCGTCACAAGCTTGATAGGGCATGACACCGAGGCGACGGAGAGGTCTAAGGTGAAAATACTTAAGGCACTAGTTTCGATGGCCCCGACAGTTTGACCTCCCCACCGTCCACCACATTTACCATGACAGATACCATCATCATTCGCAGAATCACAAACCCTACTGGTCAGTGGGTCGATAGCATAGCGGGTCCCTTCCAGCGACTCACGGTTCTTTTCTCTAGATGAGGAAGTAGATTCAATGATCGCCGTCTGCGTTGCAGCATACCACGGTGGTAAGCTTGGCCGGCTCAAGGTATGATGATCATACCAACCCAAGGATAGATCAATTCACCGAGTGCGCTGTTGGTGGTGATTGGAACCTCCATTCAGCAATGAGGCGCACTGCTATCGGCGCCCAGCAAGTTGGAGGTGAGAACTGGGTTGCACTGCATGGTGACAAGATTATCGCCGTTGCGGGGTGGTTCCCACCTGGGAGGGCACTCCTTGACAGGAAAGTATCATACCTCAGAGTTCATGACGCCTTCACTTACCCTTCTCTTCTTCTCGGATGCAGTCCTGAGCAAGCTGCTGCGGGATGGGACGCGTTTGTGGCCAAAATGCCTCCTGCATTGAACCAGTGGTGGACGAAGGAGGTAAAGTTCTGATAGCTTACGATTGCTTATTCATTGGGCGTTGAAATTAACGTTGGTATCTCTAGTTTCTGCCTGAGTTTAGTCAGCTCTCAACGGAGTCACTCGGTCCGGGCGTCAAGAAGGATAGTTGGCATCTCCAGACAGTTGCCACACATCCTGACTATCAGCGGCGAGGGATCGCCACAGCATTGCTGAGGCACAAAGAGGAGATGGTGAGTGAACGAGTCGCGGATGTCTTTGTACCGGACTTATACCGGATCTCCCCTAGGTTGCTTCTGAGGGCGGAGCTGTCATGTGTGTGGACTCAATGAAATCTCATAATGTGGGTACAAGGACGTTCTCCAAACCGATAGCTAACGGTATCCAATCCTTAGACGGAGTTTTATCAATACCGAGGCTGGGAAGTAAAAGGGTCTAAACTGTTCACGACTGCGCATGGCTCATTTGACGTCTCAGTGATGTCTAAGACATTGATTTGATACAAGACAAGATGGATTCTTGCCACTGGACTCTCCTCCCTGTATGTCGAGCTCGTCGGGCGGTTTGCAGCTGGAGCGGGGCGATCGATCACAACGCATGGCCCTGCAATGTAATGTTGAACATATACCTCCGCGGGCCGTACTTACTCTAAAATGATATTCTAAGCGGGACGGGGATCCAGTTGTGTTGGTATGTGTGTCCTTGAACATGAATTGCAGCGTTGTAAATCAGAGTCTCATTCTATCAACTATCCTTAGCAGCAGTACAAGCATAGGGTCTGTTGGACGCTCTTTCAAAGTCGCTGCAATGTTGATCAAGCAATACAACGGTTTCGCGGGAAGAAATCATCGTGTGAGAAAGCGGACTTCCGTCGGAGCTGGAATGCGATTGCGCACGGCTTCGGGGAAGTTGGCAAACACGAGAGAGAGAGATTTAGAGATTCGAGCGAGTGAGGTGAGTGGGTAACGTCTCAATGTCGAATACTGGGCCATGTAAGTAATTACATGAGGGTATATATACTACTGGAGTAAATAGAAGAGAAACAAGGAGGACTGCGGAACGAGTGGGGGGGAACAAAGGTGAACGAAACGAGTGACTGCGGGTGGAAGTAAAACAAATGGGAATAAGGAATGTGGAATAATGGGGACTGCGGATGAGGACGAGGGTGAGTGAGGACGAGTGGGTATTAATCCGATTAATCGGGGATGACGATGAGATCGGCGCTCGGCGCCTGCTCATTCAGACCTTACATCCGCCCTCGAGGTTGATCAATCGAGCAACCTCTCGTCTAAATGAGAGGGCCGAGGGCGAATTCGTCGTCGTCTCCAAACGACACGGCGTCGTCATCGTCGTTCTCGTCGTTTCCCGCGGGAGCGGGGGGGTTGGCCTGACCAGCGCCACCAGCCTCTTCAGCCGGTCCGTCTGGTACGTCGTTATCGTCTACATCCATGGCATGACCTCCTGCAGGCGGCGCGTATGCTGGCGGAGCGTGGTGGTGAAATCCATGATGGTGATGTCCTCCGCCGCCGCGACCGCGTCCAGCCTGAAATCCTCCGCCGCCACGACCACGTCCTGCCTGAAACCCTCCGCGCCCGTTCCGTCCGCGACGGTTGCGGATGCGCCCTCCGCCTCCAGCGTAAGGTCCCATTCGGTACGCAAGGGGGATGCGTTGAGCGCGGCCTCCGTAATTGGTATAGGTGAGTCGTCCTGCCAAGCTTTCTCCGATGTCCTGCATGGCACGCTGAGCAAACTGCATTACTTCGTGATGCATGCTAGCGTTGTGCTCTAGTAGGGTGAAGAATGCGCGGTCCGTCATGGAGATATCCTGGCCGGTTGCCCTGGACGCCGCCGCGATGCGAGGGGGAGGTGGGTGAGCATCGGGGTTGGGAGCGTCCGCGTGGCGTTCGCGGTATTGCGGGTAGGTGACTGGAGCACGACCAGGGTGTGGGCCCGAGCCGGCCAACCAACGGTTGAGCTCCAGAGCGTAGTCCTTGCAACGGACATACTCGTGCGCGTCGAGGGGCATGATGATCAGATTGGGCGGTGCGAGTGGTTGAGTGCAAGAGCAGGAGCGATGAGTAGTAGTAGAGTCAGGTGGTGAGTTGGTCTCTACTAGCTCATCTACTTTTATAGCTCCGTCGTCGAATTTGTGCCGCGGTGCGCAGTTGTCCACTCGAATACAAGAAACTTCAAGTACAACGTCGGTGGTTGTCTTAGCCTGCCGGCGCGTCGGTAAGCTCTCGATCTTGGTTATTCCCAGTGCCTCACAATATTCCTTGAAAGGCTGCAGATCCTTGACGTCGTGGTATGGCAGCCAAGTGACATCTCCAGTGGACCATTGCACCTCAAATTCGGATGTCTTCCCGCTGCCAACATGGGAGACAATTCGGTCAATGATCCATTCGGTTGGATTCTCACCGAAACCAGGTAATTGACACAGCTGCCTTCCGGGAAAACGACGGTCATCGTTGGGCCAGTGCGGTCGCAACAAGGACGCGTGAAACACATCATGGATTCCGCGCCTCTGAAGTTCACCGGAGAGCTCAAGTTTGTACGATGCACCAGCCGACACCTCCTTCAAGATGCGGAACGGGCCAATGTACTTCGGTACCAGCTTTCTGGCTCGTCCCTTAGGCAAGCGAAGATTCTTTGTTGAGAGGTACGCCAAGTCCCCTTCCTTGAATGTTGCCTTGCGACGATGCTTATTCGCTTGTTCGGTCTGTAGCACTCGGCTGGAGATGATCGCGTCGTGAGCCATCATGATCGCATCCTTCATGCGTTGTGCAAATGCATGTACCCCTGGATACTCTGTTTTGGTATTCCACACCATCGCTCGAGGCATCTGAGCGTAATTCAGGTAGAACGGTGAAAATCCGTTCGATGCTGAGCGCGCTGAGTTCATTGCAAACTCAACGGCAGGTAACTTCTGTACCCAGTCCTTCTGATCCGGGCGCACGCACTGACGCAGCATTTGAGTGATAGTCCGGTTTGCTCTTTCGGTTGCGCCGTCAGTCTGTGGGTGGTATGCGGATGACAAGCGAAGCTCGGTGCCAATGAGTTGGTGCAACTTCTGCCAGAATGTGCTGGTGAATAGTGTGTCCCGATCACTAATAATCCTTTCAGGTAAACCATGAAGCTTGTAGACGTTGTCGAAGATCAATTCGGCAATCTGGGTTGAGCCGTAAGTCTGTTGTGTCGGTATGAGGTGTACCATAGACGTGAGCTGATCTATCACCACACAGATCATGTCGAATAGCCCATGCCTATTGCGAGATTCTGGAAGTGGGCCGACAAAGTCCAGCGCAATAAATTGCCATGGTCGGCGAGGTATTGGCATTGTGCGTAATAGACCCATTGGCCTTTCTGTTACTGATTTGCTCGTAGCGCAGGTACTGCACGTCTTGCAATATGTCGCCACGTCGTCGACCATTGTCTTCCACCAGACTTCGTCACGCAAGTAGCTTAGGGTTTTCTTTGATCCCAGATGAGCTAGCACCGAGTGCGCATTGGCTATCAAGATTTCTCGCAGGCGGCGATTCCCTAACGCGATGTCGGGTATACATAGTAAGCGTGTCTTGTCTTTACACAAATAAATGTATCCGTCCTCAATACTGAAGTCTCGATAGTTGTCTGGCGCCCTCAAGATCTTCCTGAAGAATGCATCGTCGGCATACCGTCCCTGCATGCAGGCCGGCATCGGATGCTCTAGATCTCCTATGGCCAGTACACTGGTTGGCGTCTCACCAACGCTGGGGCTCAAGTCCTCCTCAGCTGCGCGGTCTACCCAGTCCTCGGTGTTCGTATCCGAGTCTTCGCCTGGAGTAATCTCAGGCATCTCGTCTGGATCTGTTGTAGGTGCCTGGGTATCCGTTGCCATCGGTGCACTAACAGTCTTGTTTGTTCCAGATCGGCTTCGCGATTGATGTGTTCGCTCCGGCGCATCCGCTTTTGGGCGTGATTGTGACCTTGTATTCCGCAAATGCGACCAGTCCTGACGCGGCTGCCGTGCAATTCTATCCGATCGCCGCGGGTTGGGTACTGGAATTGCTGACGAGCCTGTGTATACTGGGCGCGTGATCTCGATAGTGCGATTAGCTGGTAAGTC
Source organism: Cristinia sonorae (assembly GCA_021029105.1). Taxonomy (NCBI): domain Eukaryota; kingdom Fungi; phylum Basidiomycota; class Agaricomycetes; order Agaricales; family Stephanosporaceae; genus Cristinia; species Cristinia sonorae. Next base: position 52,565 of record JAEVFJ010000036.1, on the reverse strand, counting down.
CTTTCGCCCCTCATCTGCTACGTATTCACTGTCTGATCGTTCAATTCCCTCCGGTTCATCGCTATAGATTCTGGATAGCGCATCTGCCACAATGTTTGTGGTGCCGGGAATGTAATGGATCTTGAAGTCGAATTCATTGAGTACATCCATCCATCGGTGTTGGCGCGGCGACAGATCCTTCTGGTTCATCAGATGTTCCAGTGCCTTGTGATCCGTACAAACCCGAAAACGAGTCCCGTGAAGCAAATGCCTGAAACGCTTGAGCGATTCGACGATCGCCAACAACTCCTGTTCGTGAACAGGATAGTTCTGTTGTGCGGAGTCAAATTTGCCCGACCAGAAGGTTACAATCCTCGCGGTCTGGAGGTCGTCACCTTGACTGATATGCCCGCTTGCACCAGTGAGTGATGCGTCAGTTACCAGGTTGATCGTCGGTGCACCCTCGGAGTAATCAAGCGCAACTCGTCGGTGATCTCGCCAAGTATGAACAATATGCTTGACTTCATCAAATGCGCGCTGGTGAGTTTCATTCCATTTCCAAGATTTGGTGGAACCTGTTGATCCTGCCAATACTCCCATAGGAATGCGAATGCCCTCACAGTCGGGTGCGAGGAATCCCACCGCACCAAGAAAGCTGCTAAGAAGACCTTTATTGGTCGGCGTTTTCCAGTTCAGGACGCTGTCGACCTTATGGGGATCCATTGCGATACCATCACCATCAATGACGTGACCAAGAATCTTCATCTTCTGTGCGAAGAACTGCATCTTGTCTGCGCCAAGGTAAAACTTATTCTTCCTCAGTACGTCCAGCACGATTCTGACATGCTTCATGTGGTCCGCAATAGTGTCGGAGTATATTACAATGTCATCAAGATATACGTCCATGAAGACACCGATGTACGGTGCAAATATGAAATTCATCACACTTTGATACGTTGCGGGACCATTACAGTCTCCCTGTTGCAGGACGAGACTTTCCATCGTGCCATCAGGTGTAGTAAATAACGTTCGGTGAACATGATCGGGTTCTACCCGGATTTGCTCATAAGCGTCCTTTCCATCCATCAATGTACGATACGGGTGGCGCACGACATTCCGCAGAATATTGTCAATGTCCGGTAATGGTGCTGCCATCTTCCTGGTGTTGGCGTTCTGCTCACGCTTGTCAAATACCACCCGCAGACGTACTTTCCCATCGTCGCGAGGTGGCTTCTTAATCATCAGCGCGGGGACTGCGTTGGTGCCATTCGCCATGCGCCAACGACCACTCTTGAGGTAGGCGTTCTTCTTCTCTTGCCATAGGGGTCTTAGAGCCTCGGGGCATTTCGCAGGTCGCCATTTATACACCTTACTCTCGTCGATGAGAGGGATTGTGTGGTTGATTTCACGCAACGGTGGAAGTCCGGTGGACGCCACATCTTGGCAGAGATCAGCAGCTTCTTGTCTGAGCTCTGTGCGCAGCTTGTCCAGTTCAACCTCAAGTTTGTCGACTGCCGCTGACGAAACTTCAAGAACGTCGGGGCGGGATCCACTCATCTCTTGAGGGTGAGTACTTCCGATCACAATCCTCGTCGGATTCATTGCTATCTGAACGCGATGTTGATATAGAAAGGGTGTACCTAGAATAACATCATAGCTATCAAGGTTTGCCACATCGAATCGCCTGGTGGTGTCAATGCCATACAGCTTGATGCTGACACTGGCGCTACGATTGATCTTTGATCGTGATCCTTGAACTGCCATCTGTACTGGTACGGGCTTCTCCAATATCTCCGTGGGGATCTTCAACTGATCGACCAATGTTGTTGACAGAAAATCCGCCATGGATCCGGTGTCTATCAGGGCCCGCGTTGAATGACCGTTAATCAATGCGCGCACGATGATTGGTTCTGGAATTAGTCGCTTGAAGTCTTTTACGCGCATTGCGGTGCGTTCGACGAATGAGTGAGACCTGGTGCTTTCTGACCTCCGTTTCCCGACAGGTTTCCGAGATTCCCCCGACTTTGAAGGATTTACACCACACAGCAAAAGACGGTGGCGTTTGCGCCGAACACGTTCTTGCGACTGGCGCAAGGTCACCTCCAACTCATCCATCCCGTCCTCTGAGAATTCATCCGCTGTGAAGAACTCAGTAGTGCTTCCTTCAGTTTCTGGGTGATCTTCCGATTGGGCATCCGACCATTGTTCCTCCATGGTCTGGTCAAGCATACTTTGTACGTCAGTTGAGTCCAGAATATCTTGTTCGACATGTTCATGCAGTATTTTTGTGGCATCGAAGTTGGCTGATTTCACTTGCTCATGCGTGACTATCATACTGACGTTCTGAACGTGCACTAGATATCCTTGGACGTGCGGGTATACTTCTACCTGATCAGCTGCCTGCACAAACTGCTCGGCTGTATCCCTCAAGGCTGCAACAAATCGATTTCCCAACCAATTCAACGCCGGGTATTCCTCGTCGCTTTCCCCCTGGTCATATCGGTATCCATGGAAAGTAGATGGTGGGGGTACATTTGCCTTGGCGCGATCAATGATATCTGTGACGCTGACTTCATTGTCTAGATCTTCGATGGTTACTAAGTATGGTAGTAGCGAGTTTCTCCAATCTATGACCTCATATTGTCCTTCGCCCATTGGTAGAATCCCAAACCGAAAGTCGGGCTCCCCATATTCATCCATTGCGCCGTTGTACATGTCATCATGGTGAAACTCGAACAGATGTCTAATGTGTGCGTAGATATTCTCTTCGCATTCATCCTTCCATGATTTGCCTATAGCCTGGCGTGCCCGGGGATACACCCGAATCCTGGCTGACGCCACCTGTATGTCGTCCACGGTACGTGCCTTGTAAGCGAGCTCCTCCACCTGTTCGAAACGGACTGATGACGCTTTCAATATAGGTGCTTTGGCCTTCTTTGCTTTCGGGCAATTGCGGCTTTCATGACCAACCTCCTCGCACCGAAAACAGCGTCCTTCCGCGCGAAGCTGATCGCGTTTTTCGCGCGAGAGCTTCTTGCCGTCTTGTCGAGAATCCTGAGCTTTAGGTGCGTGCGGGGTTTTCTGCTGATATGACGAATTCTGACCCTTCTGATGGTTCTTTGCTGTGTGATGCCCTTTATTGTCTAGGTTAGATGACTTCCCCTCTGGTGCTGCACCATCATTTTGGGGCTTCCATGCGGTTGGTCCTGAGGATCTGGTCTTAAACCGTCCCCATTGCCGTCCGGGGACTTTGCCAGTGAAGTCTCGATCTTCTCGGCGGAGTGACTCGTAAGCTTCCTCATATCTTGCCGCATGTTTAACCATTCGCTCTAACTTGGTGGATTCAGGACTCATACCCTTTTCAATAAGCGAAAACTTCAGATGTGTGTGAATGCCCTTCCAGAATATCTGGGTGAGTTGTCGGTCTGTGACATCAGGGAACCTTGTTGCCAGATGCTCAATATCGCGCACATAGTCCCGCACGCGCTGGTCCTTTCCTTGTCGCGCATTCTCAAGCTTCTCGCGAAGCTTCTCTTTGAAGTCTACTGGGAAACAATAGTCGAACAGCGCCTCATAAAGTCGCTTCTTGGTCCATTCTCGCTGTTTGAGCGCCACATGTTTCATGAAGAATTTACTTGCGTTCCCGGCCATGAAATGCACAATTACCTTCAGTGTCAGCTGATCAGTGAGTGCATTCAGTTCACACCACGTGTCTACCTCATATGTCCACTGATCGAAGACATCCAGGTCTGGCAAGCCTTTCCACACGAACGGAGCTTTCAGTTTGACCCCAGCCATTGCCTTCTTTACAAGCTTCTGACTTTCGGTCAGTACCTCTCGCTCGGTAGCTCGGTGAGTTCGGCGTTTCTCCCTTCGACGGCTGTTCTTACGAGATTGTGAGCTACTCGCGTCCGAAATAGATTCACGCTCTGTCGGTGAGTCAGACGAACTTGAGCTGGAGATATCATCTTCGCTTGAACTACCGGGGTCGCTTGGAGGTCTCCCTCCTCCGGATGGACTCAAGGTTGCATTTCGGAAGTACCCGCCCTCCGGCATCTGTGAAGCCTCTCGCGCAAAACGGAGTTTCGCGGGCGCAGGAGTTGCTTCACGCGGTTTAGCTTTTGACGCAGGTGACGCAGTTGGATGGACAACAAAATTTTTGAGGAATTCACGTTGTTCGCTATCTCGGGGTACTGACTTTCCTTTCTCTGCAGCGGTGTATCTTACCGGGCTGGTCGGAGTCTCCTTCGAGCCGCGGGACTTCTCGGACTTTCTTCGTTTGGATCTGGCTTCACCGGAGGTGCTGGGTCCTGCCATGGTTACTGGAAGGTGGACGCCTGAATCCTGGTGAGCCGGAGCTTCCGTTCTGCTCTCGGTGAGCGTTGCCGTATTCACGTGTACCTTAGAGCCAGACGGTCCCGATCTCGCTTCGAGTTCAGCTCGCTGCTTCTCGGCGAGCCACATCTTAGCCATGCGTTCGTACTCTCCTGCTCGTCGGATTGCTTCGTCGAGCTGGGCAGATTCGTCATCGGAGTCCATGGCGTAATCAGCGAAGTCGATTGTCTCCGCTTCAGCGGGTGGTAGTCCAGGCTCAGGTTCGTCATCCATTTCATCTACATATAACATGGGTGTACTAACATGTGATGTGTCGTGGCTAGGTGGTAATGGGATCTGGGCTGGGTCACCTTTCAAGGTCACCGCTTCTTCCAAGCCGTGTGACTTCCTCGACGCTGGCGTTGAACGGTATGAGGTTTCTCGGCTTTGCGGGAGAGGAATTCCCGGCCGCGGTAATTGCAGCCAGCCGGTCTCTACCTCACCGAGTTCTTGCTTGGGGACTCTACCTGAGTCCTCGTCTTCTTCTGACGTGGCGCCCTCTGAATCAAACCAACTGCCGAAAAATAGGCTTCCTTGGGACGGTACCAGGTTCTCGGCAACGAGTCCCGTTCGCGGGCGCTGCAGTGTGCGTCCTCTGCCAACCACTTGAGTCCACTCCCCGCCCTCGGCCTCGCTGAGGGTTGCGCTGGGAAACATGGATGATGGAATTGTGACCGGCGTTGTCAGTACTGAAGTTCCCGCAGGTGTCCAGAAGGCCGCTATGGTGCCGTTCGGACCCAGAAACGCCGCTCCTGCCACTTCGGAGTATCCGGTCGTCGGATTCAGACGAGCATTCCTAGCAGTGACCGCGAGGGGTCGGCCTGCTAGGGCCGCGCCCTCATGGGAGGCCGGCTCTTGCTTGCCCCCTTCTGCCGCGTTCTGGGAGGTCGGCGCATGTGTGGCGCCTCCTTCAACCAATTGGGAGGTCGGCGCATCGGTAGCGCTTCCTTCAACCAGTTCTTGGGAGGCCGGCGCATGGGTTGCGCTTCCTTCAACCGGGTCTCGGGAGGTCAGCGCGTCGAGGGCGCCTCCTTCAACCGGCTGAGTAGTAATGGTTTTACTCACCTGGTCTGGTCTCAGCGGAGGTGAGTACCAATTCCCGTTCTTGTCGCGAACTCGCTGGGGAATGTTCATGACCGAGATTGATCCAGTACTACGTGCTCGTGGGATCGGAATCCTGGATGGAACCACACTCGTTGTGGATTCCACTTTCCCGTTACCACGGGCTACCCGGGAACGAGTCACGCGCCCTCCAGCCGTCGCTGAGAGCTGATCGTAGTCGGGTTTACCCCATCGAACTGCCAACTCGTTGTCAGAGTTCATGGGCTGATGTGAGGACTTAACTGGGTATTTAGCCACGCCGTCCGCGGACGTGGCGCTGCCTCTCTTCTCCTCAGGTCCGGCTGGTTGCTTCTCGCGAGAGATTGTGGCGGCGCCGGCTGCCTGGGACGAATTCTTGCTAGCTTGCGTAGACATGTCTTGTTATAGGGTATAGGTTATTGAAACCAGTTCAATGGAGATTAATCTAGGGTGCGGGTGATCAATCCGACGCTAGACGTGGGTTAATAAGAGATTGAGAAAAAGAAACACTCAAAAAATGTGAGAAAGCGGACTTCCGTCGGAGCTGGAATGCGATTGCGCACGGCTTCGGGGAAGTTGGCAAACACGAGAGAGAGAGATTTAGAGATTCGAGCGAGTGAGGTGAGTGGGTAACGTCTCAATGTCGAATACTGGGCCATGTAAGTAATTACATGAGGGTATATATACTACTGGAGTAAATAGAAGAGAAACAAGGAGGACTGCGGAACGAGTGGGGGGGAACAAAGGTGAACGAAACGAGTGACTGCGGGTGGAAGTAAAACAAATGGGAATAAGGAATGTGGAATAATGGGGACTGCGGATGAGGACGAGGGTGAGTGAGGACGAGTGGGTATTAATCCGATTAATCGGGGATGACGATGAGATCGGCGCTCGGCGCCTGCTCATTCAGACCTTACACATCGCCCAGACGAAAACTATGACACTCTTCGTGAGTACGACCATCTACTTTGGGATGATCACCGGATTATCCTCCACAATACGTCTCAACGCCTCCCAACCCTTGCACTCGTGTACCACGCCAACCCCATTCGACGCGGGCACCCGCCCTCCTGCCGTGTTCCTCAGCCAATGCGCCGGTTCTAACGTCGTGTCTGCATTGCACAGCAGGGTCTGTTTCAGATATCGCAGACAATGCTCGACGTGCTCCCCTGAACCCGTGCCGTTGACCACGAATGATACGCGGATGGCATCGAGGCAGTGGAGTTGATGGTATAGCGTGAGGGTGTATGGTTGGTTGTCTGGCCCGAGGGACATGAATCCAGACCACGGCTTGGGAAATATGGTTCCCCAGTCATCATCCGAGTATAGGGAAAAGGAATCGTCGAGCCTTTGCAGAGTGTATTTCACCTTGGGAAGGGATGGCGGAAAATTCGTTGGGTGGTCATCGGAGGTGTAAGCTGGAGAAAGGCCGTTAGTCTGTGGACATCGAGAGAGATCTCACGGCAAACACGACACTTACTAAAAGCGGTGACAGGGTTGTATTGCGTCCATAAGAGGATGCATATGCTGATAATCATCACAGCGGCGATGTATACAGGGAGGAAGTTAGGACGGTGGGGTTGTTGATCCATCTGGAACTAGCTTTGGGTTGTTTTCATTATTTGCCAGTAGAGTAGAGAATGCTTTTATAAGTTGTGCGTGACATTCAGTTCGAACATGGTTCTGCTAAAGATGACTCATGCTTTGGATACTAGATCTCCGGAGGTATGCACTGTCATCCGTCCCGTCGTGGCTGACGAGCAGAACTAGCCTCACGAGGATTCAGTTTCGCCGTCGACTGTTTTCAAGATATCATAGATGCGGTGTTGTCCCAAACAGATCGTAAAACAGTCAGACATGTTATTCTCTCCTTGAATGGTACTCCGTCTCAATCGTTCAGCACAAGAGCAAAGCGAACTCAGGTGGTTTGCCCAAGACGGATACGGTCTTCCCCTTCCGCGTCATTTCCGGCTCAGGCAACCATGCACCGCCACGTGTGCCTTTTCGTCTCCCAACGAACTTGAAGAATCCACGGCACCGAGCATTAATCATACAAAGGGAGATGACCTGGTTCAAAGACCACCACTGTGGCGCAATGACACTTGCTCGAGGTGGCAAGTTTGCGGCGAGTGTTTCTTCTTTCGTTTACGGTTGTCATGGGGGCCGGTGTTTCAGACGTGTCAGCATTCTAAACCGCCTTGTCCACGATCGATCACTGACGCGACTGTTCCTGTAGCAGTGCAGCATCCTTTGCTGCACAACAATCTCAGAGTCATCTCTCGTAGTCGGGCCGTAGTGGGCCACGTACGCCCATGAGACAAGAAATCTCCGCACTCTCCTCGCTTTCCGTCTATCCCCTTACTCAGTGCTATTGTATCTCGACGTATTGAAACTTACGGATGGATGTCCGAGGAATGTAAAAGAATGAATCATTGTGGGTCACGTCTTAGTTGGGCTGCGGAATGGAGAGCTGAGCACGTCCGCTGCCGCCTTCTGTGTATGGCAGTGTACTCACATTCACCGTAGGACGCAACTTCAGCATCCCCGTCAGTGCTGGTATCCCATGGGAGTCAAATCTTATATAAGCCAGCCACGATGGCTGTCAACGACCTTCATCATCCACTACAGGCCCACACGCAGAGACTTGAAATCCAAAACCGCCCAAGAAGAGTACAGCTGCCAATTACCTCGCGATACCATGCAGTTTTCTCTTCTCGCTGCTGCCTTAATCGCGGTTTCCTACGTGTACTCGCTTCCCATTGACGTCGCGGTTCTTCAAAGGCGTAAGTCGTTGATTTCTATCTGATATGCGTACACGTGACTCACTACGATCTGAATAGGTTCCTCTTGTGTATATGCCCGCACCGAGAAGGCTGGCAGCGTCCAGGATTTTTGCTCTGACGGTGCACACATGACAATCTCTGCCGAGAGGGAAGGCGACATTGCTGTAGCCGTAGCCGCCACTACTGTCACTATCCCACTGGCAGATACTTCTGACGAGTACGAGAAACGTACGTTGGGTCTCACTGTCTCTCATCCAGAAGAAATACTCAATCTTATTTTACCTTTACTAGGCTCATCGTGCGTATATGCACGCACAGAAAGGACGGGGAGTGTCCAGGACTTCTGCTCAGACGGAGCACATATGACGATTCATGAGGTGGAAGAAGAGTCACATCGAGAAAGCACGGGTGCTACAGAGGACCTATCAGCTCCTGCCATCGCATCTCGTGAGTCTACCAGTGGTGTTTTTGTGTTTACGAGGTTTCGCTGACATGCATTTGACAGGATCCTCTTGCGTATATGATGGAGAGCAGGGTGTCGGCCATCCAACTGAGTTCTGCTCTGACGGTGCTCATATGACAGTTGTCAGCGAGGGCGAGGACGCCAGTGAAGCGTGAACCTCTCACGAACCATTGCTTGAACTACTTTTCTTGCTTCCTTTGGACTAATCGACGCTTCACGGACATATCCTAATTCGAATTCTTCATCCAGATTTTATTCTGCTATACGGACTTGTTTATGCATATCATGGACATTTCGGACAATCCTTCTCCTTATAATTCTGAGCTCCTTGTATGGAACTTTTTCTTCTCATGAATCATGGATAGCATCTGTTTATATAATTAATTATACTAGCTTTACGGAGGAGCTGTATTGCACACACCGTAATGTGATACACGTAGCTCCACGAAGGGCTCAAGTAGGAAAGTTAACGGTTGAATCTCTTCGCTATCTCAACGAACGAGTCAACAGCTAAGTCCACTTCCCCACCATCAGCTTTGGGTTTGATTGAATCTCTGAATTCTGTGTCCTCCGTGGACCGTCTGATGTAGATAGTCTTGATGCCATGGCTTGCGGCCGCCCGCAAATCGTGAATGTGTGACGCGACCATGGCAACCTTTGTTGGTGGTAAATCGAGCTTCTCAGCGGCGCCGAGGTACATCTTAGGATTCCTGAGAAAATTACATAAGTATCGCACCAGGGGTATGCGTTATCTGCAGGATGGACAGCGTACGGTTTGTATGACCCTATAATGTCCCCAGAAAAAATGATATCCCAAGGAAGGTCTGCGTGCTTTGCCTAATCAGGTGTGATTAATAAGCGGAGCGACGAGTGAGTATGTATCTGGCAGGATACCATGTCAATTAGCAGTCGTGCACTGCCGTTTGATAGAGTTCCGATGATGAAGTGCCTTTTCAAAGCGTAAAGCCCTTCGGTGGCATCCGGCCAACCTGTGTGAATAATCAGGAACTCTGCGGCTGCGATCAGTGAAAGGCCAAAAGGAGAACGAACCGTCAAGATTGTGCCAAAATCGAGCTAGCTCTTCACGCTTCTTATCGTCCCAATGACTGGATAGATGCCTCCATCGTGGAGTCTCTAGCATGGCGTCCAACAGCTATGCAAGCTGACAGTCAGTGATCTAATTGATCGTGTACATATCCTAGTGTACGCACCTGTCGGTGAGCAATGTCAATGTTTGTGGAGCCAGAACCGCCTTCAGCGACACTCCTCCTGTGTGGGAGCATGAGTGCGAGCTCGAAATCACCAAAATCAGGACTTTACGTGTGTTTATAGTATCCTTGTCGCCATTCCAGAGTAAAAGCATCCCAATCTACAATTATGGTCAAGGGAGGAGCTTTGTCGAGAAAAGGGGGTACGATACCTGTTGCTGTGTCCTCAAGGATGTGGTCTGGGAGTTCATGGCGTTGACTCAGTTGCCTTGACACACTACCACGCCAATCGACAACTGTGCCGAAAACGTCAAAAATGAGAGCTTCAACATCGTCCAAAGTCGTCATGATGGTGGGTGGTACAATGAGGTCGTGAAGCGTACTGGTAGTTTCGTCGTGTGCTGGTGGCTGACTCAACTTGAACAGCTGAATGATGCCACGAAAACCACATGATCACACGTTCCGGAAGATGACTGGGGTGAGAGCTCCGCAGAATCCAGCAGAATATACGTGGTTACATATTTTTTCGGATGTACCTCAGCAACGGGGGTCGGTCGTAGTTGGAACTGGAACTTGAAGATGGAGAAACCCATTTCGTTTCAATTTTGTTGGTTTGCACAATCTAATCTAATCTATACCGAGTTTGATCTACTGGGTGTTCATTGAGCGCCTAAGGGACTCCCGCCGTCCTTGCTCGTTGTGTCTGGCGTTCTCAACGCTGCTCCCCGCCGTCGCCGTCGATGTGATCCAAGATCTACACCATGCCTTTCTCTGACTTCTCATCGCTCTCAAACTGGGACGGAAAGGCATCATCATCTCCCTCCGGCTCTAATCAACGTGACGCAGAAGTTGACGCACCCAGGAACGCCAGATCCTCAATGCAACCTCCTTCATCATCACGTCCATTTCGAACTCTCAAACATCGCAAAACTCCAGCATTTTGGGATGCAGATCTTCCTATCAACGAGCCAGCTATTCCACAAACTCCCCAGGCCGACTCTGACTCCGATAGAGATTCCGATAGGGTTACTGCCATGTTGACTGCTGTAAGTCCGGACCAATTGTCTGTGGGCAGCACATTCGAAGTACGTCCCCTCTGTGAGATTATATATGTGATTAACGCGTGAAAACGCGTCTGGTATTCATAGCAGGACGCAGAGAGGTCGATTGAGTGGAAACATGGTCAGGGCCATCGGCCTCTCACCGCGCAGGTACGTCACTTTCAACTCACTTTGAAGCACTCTTCACAATGCCTACAGGCTCATAATACGCCGACGAATGCGTCGTATTCTCGAAACGGTGCTCCGCATAGTAATCATCAAGTCGCGTCGTCAAGCTACTCATCCGGCGCTCCTGAAAAGGCTTCAGTCCCTTTACCAGGTCACGTATCCTCGCTAGATATTGCACAAATGGAGCTGGACTGGAACCCCTTCAGCTCCAAGCCGCTGCAGAATCCGTCCTTCCACAAACCACTTGCACACCCTTCCCTGCCATCAACCTCCGCACTCATTCATTCCGGGACTGGACATGGCGCAATATTGCCGCATTTTCACTCAGGGTATTCTGATATGAGCCAGGTTGGATACCCGGGAGATGTGGTTGGCGTCGGTTCCTTTACCTCCGAGGATATTGAAACCAGTAAGTCAACTCGTAGTCAAGTCCTGTTGGATGTTGACCATTGTCATTACAGGCCACGCAACGCAACAAGCATGGTTGTCCGTGACTCCGAGGCGTGAGCTGCCGCTCATTGGTCCCCTTGAACGGCCAATGGTAAACAGGCGTGTATCGTATGAACTATCCTCCGCCCTAGGATCTACGTCTGAGGTCGAGGAATCGACCAGCATCGGAACGCTCAACTCTATATTCCAGACGGTCCCTTTGAATATCAGTAGTGGTAGGTGGCCTGTTAGCGAGGCAGCTCCGTCGCTGATGTGGTAAGTCTAGATGCGGAACAGTCACAGTTGCCTTGGGCTTCAACGCACGCTCCTCGTCTGCCAACAACAGATCCGGCCGCTGTTTTGGTCGATACACCATCGAGCCCTTCTGCCACTGGCAAATCCCCGATATTCCCGGCAAAGGAAATCACGAACGGCGCGAGGATCGATCTTGATTCAGATGTTATTCGTGGTAGGTTTTTCAAAGGTAAACTTGGCTCGGCCCTAATATTTCGACGTACAGATGATTCTGTGCAACGGTTTGAAACGCCTGTGACAAGCCAACCCGAGCCCTCCTTCAGTCAACCTTCATCAGATAAAGAAGGAGATGTCCTTTCTGCGTTGGGCCCATCATCAGAGGCTTTAGCTGCATTGCCATCTACTACAGTTCAGAGAGAACTGAGCACAAGTGGGGCAAGCACCCTCATTGATCTAACCCAAGATGACTCCGCTGTCGCAACGATACCCGCGGTGAGTGTTACTAAGATGCGACCTATTCTTCTCTTTCTCTAACCTCCTAGTCATTCAGAAATCGGTTACTCCTGTTCCTCGAGATCCCGAGCCTTTGTTTTTGCCGTCACCCCCGTCCTCTCCAAATTCTAACGAACCTCAGCCCAAACGCAAAAGTGGCCGCACGCACCGATCTGACACAGAGCAGCACGTGCAACAATCGGAATCAAGCGATGACGAGCCAATATTGCGCAAACGAAAGCCTTTTGGCAGTGCAGTCATTGTCTCTCGGCGAAGAATAGCATCAGTGCGTATCCATATCTTCACCCAATCTGAGCCCGATAGCTGAACAGTCTCTCAGCCTGCTGTCCCGGAATCACGGAGCAACACTGCTGATACCGCTTCTCGTCGTTCGCAAGGTGTTGAGGACGAGGGGAGCATCATTTCAATTTCTTCAGATTCGAGTGCACCCGTCTCTCTTGCGCCGACTTCTCCCGTTCGGTACCCCCGAAAGCGGAGGAAGATCGCCCCGATACCGAACCGAGCATATGTCTTGATTTCACGCCCACCTGGTTTCGATAAACGTGACTATACTGAACAACAACGGAAGTCATCTGCACCGCATCCTTCTTCTCAGACAACACAGTTCCCTTCTCCTACGCGACCCCAGGCTTCCTCTTCAGTACGGTCCCCCACAACGGTGCTATCGTCATCTCCTCGTAGAAGACGAACATCCTCTCAGGATGCACAGACACAATCGGTCAGCCGCGTGATGGACACTGGTCCTCTTCGCCTACTCTCCGGATATGTCACAGTCGACGACGATCCAGATGTCGTGCATGCCGTGGAGGTTGGTGCAAGGCAAGCGCTTTCACTGGAGTATGCGTTACCCTATGTAATTAGCTTGCGGCATCTTCAACGCCAGTTGTCCCTTCGATATACACCTCATGACCGCAGCATACCCACCTCACCACAAGAGGATCCTGCTGTGGAACCACCCCCACAGTTTGAAGATAACGACCTCACTGGAATTGGCCCGCCACCAAGAACGCCAGTGCGAAGTGCTCCTGGAGTGCCAGACGTGCCTTCCCGGCTACCAACGCCCTTAGGACAGGGCTCGCCTCGGGCTTTCCAACCCTCTCATGGTCCAACGCTTCATGATCATTCCACGTCTGGCCTGGCCCCGACAATTACCAGCCTCATACACACACCACCGTCGTCACAGGTTCAGAATGGCTACGACCGGTCACTTTATCGCTTCGACGATGATTCACTCGCCGGTGCCGGCCCCTCGTCCTCTTGGTCCATTCCTGAATTTCAGCCCTCTGAGTTCTCGCCGACAACAAACCTCGATTTGTCATGGGATGGGAACACGATAAACCCCTCCCTTCTGCTGGGAGAAGCCCCACAACCACCACCTCAGACTTGGTCTCCATCTCCATCACCTCCACCGGGCCCCTCCTCCCATTTCTCCTCGCCTTCATCCCGCAGATACACAGAGTCGGTGCCATCCCAGTTTCAGATACACACTCGGGCTTTGTCCAGATCGCGCTCTCCTTCCCGGTCAACCTCTCCTGCTTCGCAACCACCGGCATCGCCACCGTCGCATTTCGATATTGAGGAGCCATTGCGCGATGTGGATGACGGCACTGAAGGCAGCGAGTACGACCCGACAGTGCGACCATCCTCGCCGAAGAAATCTCCGCAGAGGAAGGGTAAAGGAAGAGCCGCAGATGTGGGGATTAGGGCACGACCGAGTGCCACGCTGAAACCTGTATGGAGAGACAGGTCTGTTACTCCGGTTGATGGAAAGCGGGAGCGTCGCCCAAGTAAGCGGGTATTGGAAGCTGGCGTGAAGGAGAGAAACGGTATGGGTGCGCGTGAAGACGGTGTTATTCCTGAAGTTGGGGATGATACCGTGAGTGTTGCTAGCCACGCAGGCAAGGGAAAGGGGAAGGGAAAGGGAAAAGAGGGCGATCGAAGTTCTTCTCGGCCTCCCAAGCGGAAGGGAAGCCAAAGCGAAGTCGCCAGGTCCAATTCGGGTTCAAAGCAAACATTTACTGCGTTGGCAATGGCCCCAACGGCTTGCCATCATTGTCGCAGTACCACTTTGCGGGAGAAGATGAAGTGCACTGTGATAAGGGAGGATGGCCAACCTTGCACTTTGCGATATTGTGTGAGCTGCATTCAGAAGCGGTCCGTTGAGTTCTCTTTGATCCATTCCGGTGCTGACCACCAACCTTCAGGTACCCTGATATCACATTTGATCCCCTTGCCGTCCGATTCCAATGTCCGAGGTGCTCTGATACTTGCAATTGTACAGTGTGCTCAAGAAGGCGGGGAGAGGAATATATTCCTGAGAGACGCGGGGGGTATATCAACTACCTGGAAACGGGCATCATCCCGGAGATTGGTAGTGGCTCAATAACTCGCTTTGGTCCACCAGCAGTGTCCTTGAAGACAAGGCCTTCTCGCGCTGCATCTCGGCGAACAAGGGAAACTGCCGCTGCCTCCGAAGCACCTCGACCAGCTCCTAGAGCAACCGCTGCCAGCCTCGCAGCGCAGGCAGAAGCAGACAGGCTCGCTGCATCGTCTCTCGCGCTACCAAAGGGGCAATTCTGGGGTACCGTGTACGGTCTCAATGGGGGAAGGCAAGGCACTGCCGTCATCGCCACATCTGGCGACACCGTCATCATAAAGAACACGGTCCCAGATCCTGTCGTCGTCAAGCACATGAGGAAGCGGAGAGGCTACGTTGGTATTCCCCAACCTCATTTCTCCGCTGCCGCAAGGGCTGGCTCCCTCATCTCTGAACTATCTGGGATTACGCCGTCCCCAGCACCCACAGAAGCTACCGCCGCCGCCGCGTCCAGGAAAAAGGGGGCGTTCGTTGGATCCCGGCATGTGCTGTCCGATTCGAGGTACAAGTCTTTGGATGAGCATATCAAAGAGCAATCCGATGTCGGTAGTGGGAGCTCCAGGTCCCCAAGCCCACTCTCGGAGTTAACGGAAAGCGAGGACGAAGGTGATGGCGGGAATACGGATGGGGCAGGGGGAGTGGTGGGGGACACCGATGCAGTTGTTGATGCTTTCAAGCTTGCAGAAATTATGCATGATGCTGCCCTAGCGGTGTAACATGTTGGTATTGACGTTTCTTGATCTTTAAGTTTCTCTTCTAGAATCTATCGTAGTGATGTATAATCTTCTTGGATTTTGTTCACATCTTGTCGGATATGGCTACTCGTTTCTTAACACATAATACATACGGTACTCCCTATCGTCCTCTCATCCTGCACTCACGCCAGAAATATGCAACGCGTTGGGGATCGCATCGGACTTTACGTCCACGCAGGTTTATCTGATCCCTTGGCTTGCAGCCTAATCCTTCTTCTGTATGACGATCTTGCAACCTGCGAGGATCTTGACGATATGACCGTCGATATTACTTAAAGGATAACCCCACAGGGCAGAGATGGAATGATCGGAGTGGTGGCTGAGATTGAAACTACGGTGGGAAGATGAGGCGGAGAGCGAAAAAGAACTGGGGATGTGCCTGCGTCGCCATGTGCAAATGAAGATTTGATCTAGTAGAGAGTCTTCACCTCCCTCCTCTTTTTCTTTCAAACCACCACCGCCCATCGCTTTCTCGTCGCCGTTCGCAACGATGTCCTCGACGATCCCAATCAACCAGCACGACCCTACCGCCCCGACACCCCAGAACACCCCTCTCACTCATGCTCCACTTGCAGCTGGTCTTTCGCGTCCCACCGTTCCCGATATCTCGGAGGATAACGAGGAGGAGGATGCGCCTGGAAACGACGATCTGCACAGTGCAGTGATGGGTCTCGTCGAAGGAAGACTCCAACGCCTCGTAGGACGGAGTTCGGGCTATATCGAGGGCTTGCCAGTTGAAGTGAAGCTGAACGTCGAAGCTCTCAAGGGCGTCCAGGTCAAGCAGGTCGAACTCCAGAACAAGTACAAGCGAGAATGCCTCGAGCTTGAGAAAAAGGTGCGTTCGCGTGACACAGCTCTATCGCTCCTCTGTTAATCGGATGTGCCTAAAAGTACGCCGAATTGCAAAAACCATTGTACGAGAGGCGACACGCCATCATCATCGGATCTGCTAAGCCCACTCCCGAGGAGATCGCAGCCGGTGAGCAACAATCAGTAAAGGACGATCCCGACTACACGCCACTCGAGAAAGACGGAAAGGAGCCCAGTGCAGAGGGTATCCCTGAATTCTGGCTCACGGCTCTCCGTAATCACATCGGCATCTCTGAGCTCATCACCGACCGTGACGCCGCTGCGCTCAAGCATCTCATTGATATCCGCATTTCCTACTTGCCTCCCAACGACCCCAAGCCAGGTTTCAAGTTGTTATTCCACTTCACTCCAAACGAGTTTTTCGAAAACGAGGTCTTGGAGAAGACCTATCTCTACCAGTCGGAGGTTGGATACTCTGGCGATTTTATCTATGACCGCGCCATTGGTACGGAGATCAAGTGGAAAGAGGATAAGGATCTCACGAAAGAGTTTGAGATTAAGAAGCAGCGCAACAAGAGTGAGCAGTCAGCCGAGAAATCGCGTTTATATCATGTTACTAATCCGTCATCTTGCAGACACCAACCGTACCCGTCTGGTCCGTAAGGCACGTCCCGCGGAGTCCTTCTTCAACTTCTTCTCGCCTCCTGTCCCTCCTGAAGAGGACGCTGAGGATCTGGAGGAGGAGGAGCTCGATGAGCTTGACGAGAAGCTTGAGATCGATTACCAGATCGGTGAGGACATCAAGGAGAAGGTACACCAGTCCTAACTTCGCATGGGTCCAATGTATTGAGAACCTTTATTCTGATTCCAGATCATCCCACGCGCTGTTGACTACTTCACCGGCAAGGCTCTTGAAGAGGAGCTTGATGACGATGAGGAGGACTACGATCTGGATGACGATGACGATGCCTTTGAGGATGAGGTGTGTTATCCCCGCGCTTCCTTTCCCGTCTCATTTCTTGATGACTTTGTAGGACAGTGAGTCTGACGATGATCTTCCGGCGAGAAGACGTGCGCCTCCTAAGGCCCGTGTCGGAAGCAATGCTTCCTCCAACGCGAATGCTGAGGAGTGCAAGCAGCAGTGAACGAGGAATGTGACTTCCTTTGTCTGCATCGGATCCGGACACCACCCTGACACTCAAGCAATCCATTTATTCTACTTTCTGCGGTCTTATAACTCCCTTGCCACATTCCTGACCCATTGACGAAACCATCCAAAATACTTGCTTCCCGCCCCTCTCCTGTATCCCACCCCCTGTGACTTGTGCCTTCACCATCATTTCCCTCCCAAACAATAATTCCACCGTGTTTTCACTAGGTCCTCGTTTGCCCCCATGTGTTCTGTGAGTTTCATAGGTATTCCCGCTTGTAAACAATAAATCCAAAGTGATCAGTCCGACAAGGCGGCTTCAGTCGTATCTCTAGTTCTACACGAACACTTCAAGAATTTACGAACATATCCGAGTGACTTAGGGGGAGGGGGTGTCTACGCCACTGCGACGGGAAGACCCATCGCTTTCCTTCCAATGGGACTCTCGATATCTTCCGGTTTCCCGAATCCCACAAACGTCTTTTCGCCTGGGGTGCGGGGAAAGTCTGGAGGTGGGATCCCTGTGAGGAAACTCTCCCGTTGTTTCTCAACGTACGCCGCGTTCTGAGCGGTGTATGGAACAGCGGGGATGTACATCACTGGAGCATACATCCAAACGACATCGTCAGCCTTCCTTTTTTGTTTAGTATTAAAAGGACACGTACCGCACGAATCCTCTTTGCCGATGTGTTCAACCTCTACGGAATGGACGACGTCCTAAGATCAACACCTGCCGGTCAGATGTTTGTTATTTGGAGGGCCCTTAGTGGGGTGAACTTACGCAATGCCAAAACACCATGTCGCCAGGGTAGACTTTCGGTACCGAGACCATGGTCTCGCCAAGCCTTAGGTGTGGGTGTGTCTCTACGCTCGGTCGTGGACCTGCAAATCCGTTCCCGGCGGGGTAGATCCCGGGGAAATCGGGACTTGAGATATCTGAATCCGGGCGCAAAAAGTCAACAGATGATGGGGGGGATGGGGGAGAAGTGCCAAGATCTGACCGTATTCCCAGTTGTTTGCGTCAAGTAAGTTGGGGGAGATGGGTCGGGTTTTCGGTCGGAAGAAGGGACGCATGATGGTGTAGGCGTTCGAGAGTATGACGTTGGGGAAGACTTTCAGCGTTCCTTCCCGCGGGGCAGTTTCGCTTCACGATAGAATGGAAATAGTTACGTCGCTGTTTTATTGACGTTATAGAGGCGATAGCGCACCTCATTGCAAGCCATCCTTGGTATGTCCTGAAGATGCTTGACTGAAGGCATCATCGGTGAGGAGTCCTGAAAGGGTCATCTCACGGGACGCGTACCTGGTTCTCTCTACCGTACAATGAGGTCCGGGCGTTGATACGGCCATCCAGGTCATATGGGTCGTGTTTTCGCCATTCACCGCTAAGGATCTCAGAAAAGCATGTGCGGACCATGGGGTCCTCCCACCGCTCGATGCTCCCGCCTATATCCAACGAACCCGCACCGATAAGAACAAGAAAGGACGTGTGAATCAGATGGTGAACGCACCGTCAACATGTGGTGGAAACCCATTCCATTCACCCCCTGGATGCCGCATCCGGAATCTATCGGCGTAAGTGAGTGGTGTAGAGAGGTCTACGTCTCTCAGTTCTGTGTCTGAGCTTAGATGATACATGTTGTTGAGCCATATTGTTGCCTTCAGGACATTCGGATGACCACGAGCACGGACTTGGGACTGGGTCCAGCTGAAAGAGTGTGCCGTCAGCGACAGGATAACTCTAGAGTCGCTGTAGCGTACTAGACTTGGAAAAATTGCTTATCCTCAGGCGGAGATCCTGGGTTAACCGTCAGTGAGCTGTCGAAGACGAGTACGCGGACTAACCTTCTACAGGATTGCTTTTGACCAACTCTTGGAGATCATCCCGCCATCCTTCCGCTTCAACATCGTCCACCACATTCCTGATCACGACACACCCTCTGCGCCGGATGTTCTCAGTCTCCGCTGCACTCAAATTACTGAGTTGCGAGAACTCGACTTGTGGCACAATCTGTCGCGTAGTCAAGCCTGTCAGGACTGGAAAACTGAGAGAAAGATGTTAATCTGCGTACGTTGGAGCCTTGCTTGGATATTTCTGCAGTGCCTTGGTCAAGCTCGGAGAGGAGGTCGAACCATGCTGTGGTGATGCGCTGTTGAAACTCTGGAAACAGAGACGCGATTTCCTCTTTGATCTTCACGAACCTGGGAGGGCAAGACATGTTCGGTACTGGTACTGTTTGGGACCGTTATCTGGCCGGTCTTCTGGGAGGGCGAGTCCAGAATATGGAGGGTCCTAGTATGACCTATGCATGGATATAAGTTGCTCACAACGAGAGTAGATCGGAATTTTCTCGGAGAGGGGAGCAAGTATACCTCGCGCCTAGGCCCAAAGACGAGGTTCCATACAGAAACCTATGTGCCATAAGCTAGTCGAAGAGCTGAGAGGGACGCGCAGACACAAACGATTACCCCAATTCTGGGGAACATGCGCTGCGGGAAGACATCGGCTGGAGCTTATGCTACCTAAGATGGGCGTGTGACGTTCTCATGAGTTTGGTTGTAGGCAAACATGAGGCAAAGTCGAGGAAACGTACCGGTGCTGAAGATAAGGCTATCATTTTAAACGGTTTCGGGTGTATCAGACTAAGAGCAAAATTCCAGTCACCAGAATGTGCACTTCGTGTTACTTCACCGCGGGGAATTTAATACATCGTCACGAGCCTCGTAATCCTCTCTTCCCCGTCGACAGCAGTCAAATGCTTCTCCAATTCCTGAAGAACATGCGATCACTTGGTGGCACAACGTGTAAAGTAGAATTAGTTCTTACCTCATTTACCAGCCTGTACTTCGTGATGAATTCATCTCCAAACGCATTTCTAATCACGTCGCTCTTCCCCATCGCGTCCCTAGCGTCAACAATATTCTTCGGCAAATTCTTGGGATTCTCGAGTCCCACCTCTGCCCTCTCCGCGGCTGTCATATTGATCACGGCCTTGCGACAATCCCCAAATGTCAACGGCAGCTTTTTCTTGACTCCCGCAGCACCCGCAGCCAACAACGCGGCGAGTGTGAGATAGGGGCTGGCAGTTCCATCCACACACCGTATCTCGAAGTGATGTCCTCCAGGAGCACCTGTGAGACGGATAGGTGCTTCGCGGTGGTCCGTGCCCCAGCAAACAGTAGGGCCCCCGGTCCACATGCCGTCCTGAACGCGGTCGTAGGAGAATGGGGTTGGGTACGTGAGGGCCAGTAGAGATGGGAGCTCTGAGAGTATCCCTTGGAGGAAGGAACGCTCCGTGCTAGTGAGGGTTGGACCAAAGGATGGGTGTTTGAACGGCTTCTGTTCGCCGAATGTCTGCGTCTTTAGGTCGATGTCATGGACGGAGAGATGGGTATGTGCGGCGGTGAACGCTGGATAATCGATTGTCAGCAAGAGCTCCCTGAGACCTCACAATACAGGTTCACGGACCTCCGGGACGAACGCGAGTAGCAAAGGTGGCACGCAGACCATGCTTACTTGCGATGCTATAAATTGTCTCCCTTGTGTAGATGACAGTATCTGCCGCTTGAAGAGGAGACAGAGGGCCTGTGATAACTTCGTACTGTCCTGGAGCAGCCTCTGCGTGATACATTTGCAACTCAACGCCTGATTTTTGCAAGACGTCAGCGATCTCCTCCAGAACTTTCGCCTCACGTGAATGAGAGGAAAGCTTGGACGAGACACACCAGTCGGCAGAGTTGATTGCCGTAGCTGGTGATGTTGCGGACAACAACACAAACTCGTGCTCGACGCCAGCCAAGAATCGGATGCCAGCAGCATCTTCAGCATCTCTAGTAGTATGATGACAGTTAGTTTCTTTTTTTTAAAACAGGAAGAAACAATTGGTCTGGAGGTACCTTACAACTTTTCCGAGTATCGTCCTAGGACAAACTGCAATATGCACACCAGCGTTGGGATGAGGGATCTCTTCCTGGTAGTAACCCATAACGACAGCGTGATGGCCAGTAGCTTCATAGCCGGCCCATCTGAGCGTATCCAAGTCGAAAACATACAACCATTCTCCGATACCAGAAAATCCAGATGAAGCTGCACCAGCAACTATACCCAGAGTGGCTGCCGCCGTGGTGATGCCAGGTCGATCGGAGCTTCCGAGGAGCTTGAGGAAGTAGGGACGCGAGAGCACTTTGTATCGGATCTGGTTGCTGAAGTCGACCCACTGAACTCGCACGTATTTGACATCAGTTTTAGGAAGATTTCTTATGACGAAAGGAGGTGTGGTGTCATTTGGGGAGTACGCGACGCCGTACGCCAACCGTTTCTGCGACATAACGATACGAATAGCTGGCAGATATAACAGTCATCAGCCCTCCACGTTGCAGTCCATATAATGGACAACACAAAAACAGCTGCTTACAATGTCTTTCAGTGCTGAATCAAGGTCAATCGTCACCGCGTCACCGTTCACGTTCAAGTTGAACAACCTTGATTAGAAAAGCGCCTTCGAGCTCTTCAATCAGTGACGTTGAGTGACTGTGAGATCAACATCTCAGTCAAGATCCCCGGAGACTCTGCGCCTGTAAGACGTGATTTGGCCACGATACTGTCGACATGGCCCTTCTGAAGCTGGTTCTACCGATTTGGATATGATGACTAAGCTCAAAGATAAGGCTGAAATGGGATCTAATCTAATCGCATTGCTTCAACCCTCCCCTCATCATTGTTCAAACCTCTCAACCCAACACCCGTGTCGATCTCAAAAATCAAGATGTCTGGATGCTCGCACGTGCACGATCTGAGTAGCCTCCAACCCCCGAGATTGTCGCAGTCGGTTCATCGGGAGGAATGTACTCAGTGCTTTGACAACCAGGTGTGTATGCGTCACCCAGCTTTTCGCGTTGCGATTTCATACCAACTCTGAAGGATCAACCACTCGGAATCGACGTCTGTCTGGTTTGCTTTAATGGAGGATGCTTGGATCACGATCGCCACCATATGCGTACGCACGTCGCCAAGTCTGGCCACTCCTTTACCCTCAACGTCAAGCGAAAGCTCAAGCCTTCTTCAAACCGCGTTCGTTTATTGCGTCCGCATAAACTCGGGTGATATTGAAGCCCGTTCTTTCATTAGGTTGAAGATGAAGAACCACCAGCTAAAATGACGAAGCTTGCCATCGTGGAGGATCGGGAAGAGGACAAGTACGAACATCGAACCTCTATCAAGTGCTGGCGGTGCAACCCAGAGAATGGTCTTGAGATTGCGGAGGCGTCAAGCGACAGCAATGTGCAACGTCTTGTTACCAGTGTTATGCAGAGTCTATCGTCTGCTAGGCAATCAGAAGTCAAGGCATGGGAGGAGGAGATCGAAGCTTGCGAGCATACTGTTACCTTGGAGCAGTTCGCCACTGGTCATATCCTGGAGTCAGGTATGCATTCATAAATGGGTGGCTGGCTGGAGTACTGACGCGCGTTAAGGACTTGCCCATTGTTCGAAGTGTGACTTGAAGGAGAATCTCTGGTTGTGTCTCACATGTGGTTCGCTGGGATGCGGAAGGCAACAATTTGGTGGTTTAGGAGGTAACGGACACGGCCTGCAGCACTTCCAAGAAACTCAACATCCTGTAAGCGTGAAGCTGGGAACCATTACACCCGAGGGTGGCGCAGGTACGTACTCGTTTTTAAGCAATACTGGGTAGCTTCACAATGAGATCACAGACATATACTGCTACTCCTGTAACGATGCGAAAGTTGACTTTGAGTTGGCGACTCATCTTGCGACTTTTGGTATAAATGTTCAAACCCAAACGAAGACAGAGAAATCCATGACGGAGCTGGTGAGTGGAGTATCCCTTTAGCGTAACCCGTCCTAACTTGTATTAACCAGCAAATCGAACACAACCTGAAATTCGACTTCTCCTTGACCGGCGAAGATGGCAAAGCCCTGGAGCCTGTGTTTGGGCCTGGCTTAACCGGACTTGCCAACCTCGGGAACAGCTGTTACATGGCCTCAGTCATCCAATCAGTCTTCTCACTTCGTTCATTCCGCAGTCGTTACCTCCCAGTTGCATCACATCATGCCCTAACGTGTTCAGCGCCACTCCCCGCGGATTGTCTCGACTGTCAACTGCACAAACTAGCGGACGGGCTTCTCTCTGGCCGTTACTCCCACCCTAGGCCAGCATCCACCCATTCGTCACCAAAAGCCACCAACCCGCTTGCGCATGACTCACCTGTTCCCGTATTTCAAGAGGGTGTGCGACCCAGCACCTTCAAGGCGCTCATCGGTAAAGGCCACGAGGAGTTTTCTACCATGCGTCAACAAGACTCGGAGGAATTCTTATCCCACCTCATCTCAGCTATCCGCCGCAACTTGAAGAAATCTGGGAAGGAGGCCGAAGATCCGACAGAAGTTTTCAAGTTTGGTATGGAGCAGCGACTTCAATGTAATAGCTGCAGCAAGGTTCGCTACAGGGTTGATGCCATGGACGTTGCCAGCATACCGGTTCCAAAGCATGAGAAGGGAAAGGACACGGATGGGAAGGTTATTTATGAGGACACCGAGATCCTAACCTGTCTCAGAGTGCTTACTGGGTTGGAAGACTTGGAATACACGTGCCCGTCTTGTCAGAAGCAGGTCGTAGCGTCGAAGTAAGCCCTACCTTCGATTGTTTGAATTTTATCCTGATCACCCTCACAGGCGTTCAAGCTTCGCCACCTTCCCCGAAGTCCTGGTCATTCACGCAAGAAGATTCCAACTGGTGAACTGGGTTCCTACAAAACTCGGTGAGAGGTGTCTCCTCGGTGGTCTTGGACTGGAAAACTAACTCCCTCAACAGATATCCCCGTCATCCTGCCCTCTGATGATATCTTGCATTTGGACGAGTTCCTCGGTGGTGGCTTACAAGCAAACGAGACAGCACTTCCGGAAGACTCTCCAGGTATGCGTGATACTCTCGTCTGGAGGTCACAACCTAATCCTTCTTTTCAGCGGTACCCGCTTTACCCGAGTTCAATGCCGCTGCCATGGCTCAACTTGAAGGAATGGGGTTTCCCGCCATCCGATGCCAAAAGGCTCTGTTGGCTACAGGCAACAATGATCCGAACGCTGCGATGGAATGGCTGTTCCAGCATATGGAAGATCCCGGTATACCTCCTTCACCCTTACCATGTTGCACAATACCAACCCGGTGGTATGTTTTCAGATATCGATGCTCCAATTCAGCTAGCTGGTGCGCCAAGTGGCAGCTCTGAGCCATCTGCCGAGCAGATCAGTATGCTGGCTGATATGGGCTTCACCGCTGCTCAGGCGAAGAAAGCACTTCGCGAAACCGTATGTGCTCTGGAATTGTTGCGTAGAATGAAATTATTGACCCAATTTTGCGAATAGGGTGGCGACGCTGAGCGTGCTGTAGACTGGCTCTTTTCACACCCCGACGATATGGGCGACGAGCCCTCTTCAGGATCTACGAACGCCCCTGCCCCCGAAGCCTCTGGACCTGGTGGCACAGCCACTTTGCCCGCTACGTATAAGCTGAAGGCATTCATCTCGCACAAAGGGCCATCCGTCCATTCAGGACACTACGTCGCGCACATCAGGGTGCCCGATCCGAGCGGTTCTGGAGAGAGCTGGGTACTGTTCAATGATGAGAAGGTCGTGAAGGCAGATCAGGAGAGCGTAAAGGAGTTGAAGAAGCTGGCGTATCTTTACATCTTTGAACGGGTGTGAGATAAGGGGTCAGAGCAAGGATGGACGGGTGATTCTCCGGTGGATAGAACGAACGTTGAAGGAACGGTTGGTAACTCGGCTCGAACATGATTGGTACTAATCAGGACACAGCAAAACCCAAGGTGTAGAATGTTAAGAGAAGAAAGCCTGCTTTTGACCATGTATTACCAGATGAAACGCAACGCTGCAATGGATATAAATTCCCGAACGGGCTTGGTCCCGAATATGCCCTTTATGTCGAAGTCAATAACTCGGTTCAGGGCGAGGTGAGCACCTACCTTTCTTACCTTGCATACACATCTCTGACTTATTAACAATACAGATTATCAGTGTACAGATCGACACGTTGCGCACTAACAGCAGTCACTTGACTGATGTCTATCGTGCAGGTCTATTTTTGTGCGAAGACAATGTCATTGTCCCCGTGCTCTCACACTCACACACGACCTCATGACCTCATCCATTCCCATCCCGATGTATACTCATCACACCGACCGCGAACTGACACGTTGTCATTATATGAACTTGAGTTTCACTCACACACGCAGGCAGGCCTTTCTGACATACTCATCGTCGCAGCAGACCAGCATGTCTGCGCCAGCACCAGAGATGGGCCCATGCCCGCCTCGTTTCGTCGAGATCAAGCAAAAGATTGCAGGACTGTATCCCGATTTCCAGGAGCGCGTCACAAAGGCATGGAATGAAGTCCTCGAAGAATTGGATCAAGCCACTACAGAAATTGCTACTCAAGGCTCGAATGTATGTCCGTCCTCGATTTCGAAACTCCGAGTCAGCTCAGGCTGAAGGTGGTATGATTCGCAGATCGTACCACAAGTCGAGTTCGCCCAACTAGGGAAGTTGAGCGCGGAGGAAGTAGAAAACATTCGGAGGAAGGGATGTGTGGTAATTAGAAATGTTGTGGATGACAGCGAGGCGGAGGGATGGAGGCGGGAATTACAGGATTTTGTGAGGGCTAATCCTGTGGAAGGTCCGTTCTTTGAGCGTCGTTGAGAACAAAACTTACCCTTGAGTTTCAGGATTTCCGGAAACAGACAAACAGTTCTTTCAACTCTAGTAAGCAACGAGACATGCATAGTAATGACGTTGGCTTAAACCGGCGACAGCTGGACGAAAGCCCAAGTGCGCGCACGCGGTCACCCAAACGTGCTCAATGCCACTGCTTGGTTGAATAGCATGTACCATCTCAAATCAGGAGCCCGGCTGGACAGTGTAGATCTGTCCACTCCGCTGACATACGCTGACCGGTTCAGATTGAGGCACCCCGGGAATCAATGGAATGCTCACCCTCCGCATGTTGATGGTCGGTCCTCTTTATCCGCACGTAAACAGACTCTTATATGTCGGCCCCCGTCTAGGTGGGGGCATAGAGCGATGGCAAGATGACGTGTTTAGGACGTGCTTCAGCGATATTTTGGGTGGCGATTGGCGCAAGCACGATCCCTATGATGTTGAGGGTCGGATCAATGCTCGTACATCGCTATATGGCAGAGAGAGCCAGGTAAGAGGCCGCTCACCTTACTGTCAGATATCATTCAAGTCTTGTATAGTCAAGTATCTTTCGGACATATCAAGGGTGGCTTGCCATGAGGTCTGTTCTCTTCATTCATGATGTGGGAAAACGATTGCTCATGTATGAATGCAGCGAAACAGCCCCTCATGAAGGCACTCTCAAGGTGTTCCCCAATGTTTTCTTGTCTAATGCGTACACGATTCTGCGGCCCTTCTTCCGGCCTACTGCCCCTGAAGATACTCCTGGCTACCTTCTCGCGAAGAATTGGGAATACGGTAGATAATGCTTCAATATCTGTCTGAACAAACGGATTACTCACAACCGGTTAAATACTAGACATCACAAGCCCAGACTTCCCTGGTATATATGCCGTCGGGAAAGGGTTTGCAGGTCCCCGGCCGAACACAAAGACTCATCCTCATATGAAATTGGATGTTACGATGGTTTCTGTGCCAAAGGTATACCCTGGAGACATGGTCTTTTGGCATTGTGTGAGCATGTTGTGCACCTTCTGTGGCGAGTCTTCACTGAATGGGACTGGTAGGACGTTGTTCATGCCGTGGAGGTGGAGCACGTGGGGAAGGAAGATTCGTGTGGTGAGTTAATAACTTTATATGTTAACATCGATTGCGATGTCTAATAAACTGCAGTCATGTATATCCCTGCTGTCCCATACACTCCTCAGAACGCAGCTTACGTGGAAAGGCAGAAAGCGAGCTTCCTCGCTGGCATCCCTCCGCCAGACTTTCCTCGCACAGCTGGGGAGAATATGTTCGTTGGGTTCGCGAAACCAGATGATATTGAGAGTGTGGCTGGGAAGAAGGCTATGGGGCTGCCGGTTGCCGTTTCTTAGAGCAGTTCAATAGACGTTTCAAGTTGGGTCATGGCCCCTCTGCCCACCTCTGCCATAGAAGGCAAAAGCTTGTGATCCTAACACGTACAAACAACGCGTTCCACACGCGCGTCTGTCATCATAACTTGAACAACAACACTCCATGAAGCGTAAAATTCTTGAGTCCCCGAACCACAAGTCCTTTGGTAAAGCGCCGTTTATCTTCAATCCCGACGCCTTGATATCGACCGCGCACGCACAGGCCTCTCTGACGCTCTTGACTCCCCGAACAGCAACGTCCCCAGAGGCGCCTAGAAATGTCATCGTGCCCATCACACCAGGGATCTCGTCCTATCAGGATTAGAAGGGGAAGAAGGTCGTGAAACAGGCGTAGCCCCCAGATGAGGATGGAAAGCTCGCGTATGCCTCTTGGGAAGAGGTGAAAAATGAGAAGAAGAGGAGCGTCAATGTTTGTGCAAGCTGCAGGAAGCCAGGTCGAATGGGTTGAAGGGGTGTGGCGGGTGCAGGTTTTGTGAGTTCTATGTCGGTTCACTCTGTCATACGAGGTACGATGCTAACTGCAAGAAATAGATATTGCTCTGGAGAACACCAGAGAGCAACTTCAGGCAAACTGTGAATTATCTAGCTACCTCACTGGAGACGAGTTCATGAACACACATGCTCGAAGAAATTTCTAACAGACGGTTTACCATGCAGCTATTGACCCACATTGTATCCAAAAGCCTGCACTATGGACAATCTCCATTCGTTATCTCTTCTTTCTCACCACCAAAGTGAATTAGTGGGAAACAACAGGGAGCCGCCTCGATCATCCGCTCATGAGACCAGATAGTGAGTTCCAACGATTTGAGATCCTTCTCAGAAACGTCGTTATATTCTCACACGTCTTCGTGCAGGTAACTTCGGTACCCTGGCACCGATCTGCGTCACCTTCTTTCGGCTGGACAAACTCTATCTAACGAGTTCCTGATATTCTTATCTCAAATAACTCACTTTTGGAAATTTCTGTTCCAACTTATCCCTGGCGCGTTACATGAAGGCAGCACATGCTGATCACTTCGGTCCCAGTGCGCGTATAGGTAAAGCGATGTGTGATGCAGTATAAAATCCCCAATCTTAGTTCTGATTCTACTTTCTCCTTTCTACTTCACCTCGCACCGAGCACACCGAGCAGAACGATGAAGGAGAGACATCCAGATGGACAGGACAGAGACGCCGAGCTGCTCGCGTCCCTTGGGTATAAGCAAGACTTCAAACGTAACTTCAGTCGACTGGAACTCTTCGGAGTAGGATTCAGTATGATTGGAGTCTTTCCGTCCATCGCGTACGTCTTACCTCTCCATCTGACCATTGCAACATGGTCGCGATAACTGATGGTGACACAACAGCGGAGTCCTTGTATTTGCTATCCCAAATGGTGGCCCTGTTGCAATGGTTTGGGGAGTGCGTGGTATATTGTCATCCAATCCTTTTTGAGCTGAAGTTTACCGGCTTATCAGTGGGCCCTTTGCGGTATCTTCATCATGTGTATCGCCTGCGCTGTCGCCGAACTAGGCTCTGCTGCGCCAACTGCTGGTGGACTTTACTACTGGACATATCGATATGCGTCACCGAGGACGAAGAACGTTCTGAGCTGGGTCGTTGGCTGTACGTTTTCTCACGCTACATGAGTTTTGATTTCACGCTGACTTTTCGTTAATGCAGATTTGAGCACGTTCACCTATGGAACGGCTACAACAGCTGTATCATGGGCATGTGCTGTGTCCATCCTGGCTGGTGTCAGTATTGGATCTGACTTCTCGTATGTCCCAACCACAGGGCAGACTTTGTGAGTGTACTATTACCGTAGTGCGACCAGGTGTCTCGTCTGACTTAACTGAACAGCGGTGTATTCGCGGCGGTGCTCGTCTTCCAACTTTTCATGGCATCTCTCCCGTCTTTGATTGTGGCGCGACTTCAGAAGTTATACATCGCGCTGAACGTACTGTAAGTAGCTTTAGCAACCACTTCTTCCATGTCGCTCAAGCCTTGTGCCAGGATCTGCTTCGGAGTCATCATTGCACTCCCAATAGCCACTCCCCGCGAGAACATGAATACCGCTCGCTATGTATTTGGGAGCTTCGTAAACCGTACGACCGAATTCGATGACCTCATTGTTCCAAGGACTCAATCACGTTCGTAGTGTCTGGTTGGCCGAATGGATTTGCGTTCATCTTGAGCTTTTTGTCGCCGTTGTGGACTGTCGGTAAGAAGACTTATCTCAAGGTGGCTTTCTTCTCTGACAAGAAAACAATTAGCTGCTTTTGATGCTCCGGCACACATCAGCGAGGAAGCCTCAAACGCAAGGTGCGCGTTTGATCGACGCCTTTATTTATTGCACTGAGACGATGTCTTCCAACTTTCGTAGCTTTGCCGTGAGTCCCAACGTATACTCTGCCCCGTCATTCGTTCCCTAATCGCAGGGATGAAGGTTCCTTATGCCACGATTCTTAGTCCTGGGGTAGCCGTTATCCTCGGATGGGGTGAGGCTAGAAACGGCATAGGATCAACGAGACACTCATCAGCGATTTCAGGGTTGAACGTCGTACTCGCATTTTGCATGGGAACCGACCTAGAGAGCATTGTTGGGAATGAAATTGGACAGCCCCTCGCAACAGTGAGTTTCTTGTTCTCTTAGGCGAACGCGTGTTAGTGAGGTTGGCGTTGTCTAGATTTTTTCGAATAGCTTTGGCAAGAAAGGAACCCTGGCTGTGTGGTCGTTCACTATCGTTGTACAGTACGTTTTTATGCAATATTCCTGTCATCCCCTACTCAATACACGGACCCAGACTGTTCATGGGTGCTGGTTGTGTACGTACTATATTGGAATACAAACAACTTTGAAGCCTTTTCTCATTAACGAGTACCTTCTCCACAGTTGACAGCTGGCGCAAGACTCACCTGGGCCTTTTCTCGAGATGGTGCACTCCCTTACTCGCGATACATCTCGCGACTGAACCCTTACACCGGCATGCCGACGTACGCAACGTTCGTTACTGCGTTCCTTGGGTTGGCCGTAGGCCTCCTTGTATTTGCTGGCCCAGCTGCGACGTCCGCGCTGTTTAGCGCGAGTCTGGTCAGCATCTATGTGACGATAACCATCGCCATTCTTGCAAGGCTTCTCGGTGGCGTCGAATGGGCGCCTGGTCCTTTCAGTATGGGCAAATACGTGAGTAATTGACGTCCCAGGACATGAATTACTCACCTAAATTCGATGGTAGAGCAAGCCAGTTTCGATCATCTCCATAATATGGATGGCACTCGTTATCATGATCATGTCGTTCCCCAACAACCCGGACCCAAACGCGGATTCGATGAACTACACCTGTCTGATTCTGGGAGGATACATCATCCTCTGCCTCGCCTACTACTACTTCCCGGTATATGGTGGCGTGAACTGGTTCAAGGGTCCTGTTCGCAACGTCAGCAGGGCGGTTGAATCTGCCAGCGAGTCTTCTGGGTCTGTTGGCGTGGTCTCGGAGAAGGAGACGGAAAAGGCTAAAATGACAGTTAGCGTGGAGGTTGTGGAGGGTGTTTAGTCGACAACAATGGCATGGCCTACTCTGGCAATTATTTGTGGTCCAGGGTGTTTTTGATCATTGAAAATGAAGACACGAATTATTCGAAAGGAAACGTACATACAACGTCACTCTCGTAAGAAAGGTTTGTTTCTCTTTTTGTGAGGGTTCCCGAGCGCCCATCAGGGCGCCAAGGAGGCGCCCACCTAGAACACAAGTTCGGGTAGATTCGCGCTTTCAATCTCATCGTCAACTCCCACAACGTCGTTCATCGAGCATTGACATCGAGGACTCGTCGTACGACGTCCGTTGCGAATTGGTGAGTTCCTCTTTCGAGCATAGTATTAGCAGTGCCTCTGCAGAACCTACATGATCTGGTGGCGTCACAGTTGCCCGGATTAACGTTCTGATAGGGCCGTTGCGCCATAGATTGATCCGTTTCAACCTCAAGTGGGCTTGAAAAATTTGAATCTCGATTTCATCCTTTCGCCAAGTCTCGTAAAGCCATCGCATATATACTCACCACCATCTGCACGACCAGCCCATTGCCATGTCGGTATGCTGTTGAACACAACCTCCTTCACATACCCGCCGCCCCCTCGACACTTCACTCATTAATACACATCACATCTCGCTCACGGCATCACGACATGCCACAGTCTACCTCACCTCGCGCCTACTCATGGATGTTCTTCGCTATCGCCTTGCTCATATGCACATGTCTGTTCATACTTGCTAGATACGAACCACCTAACCCAACTCACAGTATGTCACATCGATCTTATACTTTCTGGCTGTGCTAATAGATGACGCTTAGCTTTCGTCGGTGACGACTACCCCAACACCCTGCCCGTTTCCCTCCAGCCCAAAACCATTGTAACGCAGGAACAGGACACACGCTTCTCACTCCACTCTGACAAAGACTGGAATATAATGTTTCCTAAACCATGGAACGGGTTCACCTCTGTCGGTCCTGAAAACCGTGTGTTCGCAGTTGCCGTATACCACCAACTCCACTGCCTCGACATTATCCGTGGCGTGTTCGTGAAGAACGTCAACGACCTGGATGAGGCCGCACATCACATCGAGCACTGTCTGCGCTATCTCAGAGAAACCATTCTCTGCCACGCCGATCTGACACTCGAAAGCGCGTTTTGGACGGAGGATAGGTACGGGAATACGATACCTGGGACGGAAGGAGTGGGAGTGACGCATCAATGCGTGGATTGGGACCAGTTACACGACTACATGGAGGCACATCCAGTGATCTTGCCACCGAACGCCACGACTGGTCTGGGTCCACCCGGAGCCGCGCAAGGGGAGCTTCACCAAGGGCACGGAGGGAAGATTCATGAGCACAAGACGGGGAGCTGAGGGTTGGGTGGTGTTCTACGATGTATCTTATTGCGCACGGTTCGGACTGCCTTCGTTACTTGTCCATTAGTTGCTACTCATCATGCGTCGCTCATTGATACCTTTTTGGAGTGTGCCCACAGCCAACCTACATTGCATCGATGTCGTGATGACGCTGCCCAGAAGCACCCAACTTGGTTGCATGTGTTTCGGCGGAATGATACTTGCTGGGGTATAACTCCATCCGGTCAGGACTCGCTGAGGTGCAAAGTTCGTCCCTGATTTTGGAGAGATAAGCGAATCTAGACAACTTGGACGCTCTGGACCGTTTAGACGAAGACACAACTATATACAGGACGGTAGGGCATGGTGATCGCACGAATCTGTTCAGGAGATGTCGCGCTGACGACTTGGATGAGCATGGGAAATCCTGAGTACATACCCCCCAGACCGCACCGAAGCGACACGGATTGGCGGTGATAGCTTACATATGTGAGTGGAACTTACTCCGCTGGTGGAAATGAGCAAGAATTCAGAGATTTTGTCATGACCCAGGTATCGTACCAGCCGTACGGGCTAGAGAACGTTCTATGGCCTTGAACCTGCCAACCCCACGATTCGTACAGCCTCGTCTTCACTTTGGTAAGCCTCCACGACGCCAGTCGTAACAGAGAAAACGTCTGCTTACATTCTTCTCGGTTGCAGACTCAAGACACACGAGGATCTCTCCATCCTGCGCGAGCTTCAAAAAATACTGATCAATCCTCCACTTCTCTGTTAGAGACAAGACAACATACCTGCTTTTCCTTTACCTCGACCAACCTTCTGCCAATCCCCCTTCGCTGGTAATCCGGCCGTGTCGCCAATAAAGCAAGGTCCCAGCTCTTTTTCTTCATTCCAGCGCCGAGTGTTTCCTCAACAAAACCGTCAAAGCTCGGGGTAAACTGTGGAGGTGAGATCAGCAACCTTTGACAGCAAACCCTCACAAAGCATCAACGGCTAAACGTACGTCGTTGTACCAGAAATCACGTAGCTCAGTTGGCATCAGCTCCGCAAAGTCGTTCCACCCTGCAGCCTCCTGCTCGGGGCTCCTGCAGGTGAACATCTTCTTCAGCTCGTATGTTCCGGGACGGATAATTAACTTACCCATCGAGCAATTCACGCCCTGGCCCGAACCAACCAGCAAAAGCAACGATCTCGTCGCCATCCTGAGCGACCCAGATCTCGCCGGCGACGTGAACGGCTCCAACTAGAGCACGCTCCAGAGCTGGCAGGATGCTCCAGTCGCCTCCGACGAGACAGTGTCGGAAGGGGTCTGGATATTACCAGATCAGGATTGGTGGAGGAAGTTTCGATTTGCATCCTAATCCAAATTTACCCACCATGGTGCAGGGCTTCGACTTGCACTTCGATGATTTGGGACAGCACTTCAGCTGAAAGGAATATAACTTTTGAGAGTATGTTCACAGTAGGAATGAGAGACACAGTGCGGACTTACGTGGAGGCGCGACAATTTTGTGAAATGTGATGGTGGAATTGCTCATTGCGGGTCCGTAGGTAACTTGGCGACGTCTTGATATAACGATCCACAAGAATCGATATCCTTGCTTCCTTGAACCTTGGACGTCACAGTGAAAGGCCAAAACGCTATGCCATGGTAAGTTTAATATGCGAGAACTGCTGTAGATCACAATACATGTGATAAACTCCGAGTCGGAATCAATGGCGCCATCATGATATTGTTTTCTCAAGTCACCGACAAAACGGTAGAGTCTGGTAGAATATTTGAAGACAAGATACACAGCAAATGCCCCGCATCTTGACAAGATGCTACAGTTCATTAGTTCGTTACGATTTCCGCTAACGCTTAGGTGTGATAATCTCCAGCGGGTGAGACTGCGCCGCCTTTCACCCCCCCCTCCCCCCCCCGCCCCAAAAACTATCCAGTTCAGCCTGGACGGTGCAACTGAGGCAAGGACACGCTTTAAAAAGAGCAACGTAGATTCTCCAATTTTTGGGCTTCGGTACACATGAAGTTTACTCCTTCCGCGCGGCCCACCGAGCCTGAGCTACCAGATTTCTCAAATCGTTCACAAGATCCTACGAGTAAAAGCATAGAAAGTCACAGACCATTTTCTCTTTACGAACGGCGAGGGCGTGAGCGATGCCACATCTCCAGTATTCTGGACGGGCACCAAGGAGTTGAAGGTGCCAGTTGTTCTTCCTCACATTCGGTCCGAGGTATTTCTCTACCATGGGGTGGTAGTCTAACAAGAACTGCGGAGAAAATATCATCGCATCGGTGTAGATCCCATTTTTCAGACTTACTTGGTCCCACCACGCACTGAGGTCGGGCGACATCACCTTCTCAAAGTCTTCCCGACTGGCTCTCTCACCATGATGATCATGGCCTAAGTAAGTAAGTGCTGAGGACTGCTGATCATCCAAGTTCGCTGGTGCACGTGTGGCTTTTGCGTCTAAAATCGTAGTACAGCCTACGAGCGTGTCATTGCTAGCTAACGAAGGGTGATCGACATTAAGAGGAGGAGCGATTCATGCGACAAGGCAACCCCATGAGCGTTTCTGACCATCCGAACCTGATGGTCCGCTGCTGATTTCTGGAGGTGTCCTCTTCTCCAGCCAGCTAAGTAATTCCGAAGTGGATCTCTATAGGTAAAAGAGAAACATTCAATCAGTAGGGATGGCTGGTGCGATAATCGGCCTCACCTCAATCCAATCAGCGCGTGATATAATGGATTCTAGAACTATGTCGGCGCGGAGCACTGTTATTACCTTGCGACACTGTCTCTGCCGTGTGAAGACCTACTTTGTTCCACTGTCATGGTATACATAGACATGTCCTTCGTCTACAGTGCACTTACGTGAAAATCCGGGACGAAGACAAGGAATTTGTAACAAGTACCTTGAAAAACTCTTTTGCCGTCTGATAGTCCTCCTTGGTTGAGAGTTGTTCATGAGAATACTCCGAGTGGGCATGTTAGTACCTGTGACATGCGGCAAAAATCGAGAACTGTAACTCACAGAAATAAGTGGCTGCCAGCTATAATTTCCGTAAAGCTTCGCTGCCAACTGAAACCGTGGTCAGACAGCAGAACACATATTATGTAGCATGTGTGAGATACCGCATCATAATTCTCTCTGAATTTATTCGCCAAGAACCGTCGCGTCTTGTAGTTGTCTCTGAGTCCTACGCACAGATATATAATATCTGTCCCCAGTCCGCTAGACATGATCATATCCCAGGTTTCTTCTGCGAAGGACATGTCCGGTGAAGCACCAAGAGCAATGAGAGCAGCAATCCTGATGGATTCTATCTTGGAGGCCAAGGCCGTCTCCTTTAGGAAGAGATAATCCTCCTGAGTTCCATATTGGTTCGCCTGTGGATGAGTGAGAGATAAACCCAACGGGAGAAGGCAGAAGAGACTTACGATGCGGAAACTAAGTGCACGGAGGTCGGAAGGTATGACAGATTCGTCGCCAGTCTTGATGAAGTTGGCAAATCGTTGCTTAAGTTCTTCAATAACACTTCGAGAAAATTTGTCAATCGCCACTTTCATTTACGTATCCAAGAACTCACTTCTTATCTCCGGATAGTGCAGCTTGGGCAATAGCACAGGTGCGAAGAATCTTTGTGTTGTCTGGCTCATTCTGGGGGTATTCGAATCCGAGCCGTTCTACTAGTGGCGAAAACAACTCCTGGGACCGATGTTGAATAAGGATGAGCGGCATATTTGTGCGATCTCCGTACCCGCTGGAAGCTACCAAGGTAATCTTGGATACGCTCGTGCTCCCACCAAGTGTTTGCAATGGCGTTCAACCCACCAGCAATACTTGACCACACCAGAGCTGCAAGAAGGATATCACTATCTAAATAACTAGGAGGAGGTCGTGACATACCATTCTCTTCACGTCTGAAATGATCCAAGAACGACAAAGCGTCGCTAACATTTGAGAAGCCAGCCTTGGCCAACGCAAGTGCATCCAGCACGAGCCCAATGCGGTCGGCGACGGACAATGGAGATCCTTTTTGGGCGACCAGTTTGGCAACGTTCTCGGCGATCTTTCCAGAATAGAGCACCCGATCTGCGCGTGAACTATGATTTAGCTATTGGGGAGAGAAGTCAAGGAGCGACCCACAGAATCCGGTCGTATTTGCATTCAACTTGAACGGGATGGCCGGATCCAGGGACAGAGTCATCTCGCGCTCTGTCAGTACCGTATTGTGATCCACTCTAACGCCTCCTTCCTTCGGGAGGGACAGTATGCTGAGCGGAACATGCCTAGAGACAGCTTGGTAGCAGCCCGATGCAGATATTTCAGCTGTACTGACCATATTGTTTCATTCTGCCCTGGGGTTTGTCGACCCGATTCCATGAAACGGTCTTGACGAACCTGAACAACTCCATCCTTCTCCGAGACATTTATGACAGGGAATCCAACCTAACGCAGGAGAATCAGTATTTACTCGTTCAAAGTGCCAAAGTTGGGCGTATACCCTGGTGACCCAGGAATCCATGAGTGCAGATATGTCATGACCTTCATTAAAACGCAGTCGGTTCATGTTTTAGAGAGATGTGTGGCTCGAAGCTCACCAACGATGGCAGCTAAGCTATCCCAGAGATCCTTAGAAACAGTGCTGCCATATCGGTGATCCTGCAAATACTTGGATACGCCTTGGAGGAACTTATCCTCGCCTACATGAGTTGAGAGCATCCGGAGAACTGGGTCGGGGTACAGCATCATTCTTAGCATGGATTGAGAGGAGTGTAAACGTCGATGAGTACCTGACGCGCCCTTCGAATAGGAGAGAGAATCGAAGATCTGGCGGCATTTGGTTGAGAGCTGGGAATTGAGAGCGCCAGGAGAGAAAAGGTCTACGATACCTCCATGACATTGTCAATATTGAAATCCTTCCATTCTATCGGGTGGGCTGAGAGGAGCGCGTCTGAAGCCATCCCTCCTTGGAGGCGTTCTAAAATAAACATTTGGTCTTCGTCCCATTCGGGATGAATTCTGCACAAACGATAAATTATGGTTACGCAGACCAGTAAAGGCGGTAGAGGTCTCACTTTCCTGTATTCATTGATAAGGAATAGGGGACGGTGCGTGTGGAGAGAGGAAAGCACGTACCGACAATGACACTCTCCATCTAGCAAGAATATGCCCATGAGATCATCTCTGCTTCATATGGTCTGACCGACTTACCAAGCTGGCAAAACCTGTAAGCCGAACATGTGAGGAGTTACAAAGTAAGAAGCAAGGGAAGGATAACCTGACCTTCATTGAGGTACACGGTATCCCACCATGCGGTGGTCGTGATATTACCGAACCTGCAATTGCATCTTCCCTATCAGGATAGGTTTGAAGCCATGCAAAAAATGATGCATACCACATATGTCCGGTTTCATGCGTCTGCGTCTTTGCCACAAGCCGTTTTCCAGCTAAATTGTTCAGATCGTCCAGGAGAAAAGACACCGGACTTCCCATGATCAAACCCTGTTCGGGTTCAGACAACCGGAGCGGTAGAGATTGCGATGTCAACATACCCAGTTCTCCACTGCACCGGCGTCGAATCCATTGACCTTCGTATCAAACGTGAGGACGTCAAGAATGATACATCACACGCAGAAACGATGCTTTACTCACAATCAATGTATCAAACTTTGGTAAAGGATACTCTACGTCAAATGCACGCTCGTAAATAGGAAGAACAGCCTCAGCGACGTCGAGAGAGTACTGAGCCTGAGAGATCAGGTCCGGGGTCGCTAAAATCGTACTTTCAGTGGAATTATGCAATGAGTAGAGAACGACATACAGTAGACGCGGACAGGTCGTACTGTCCCTGAGAGAGGGCTCTTGTACGATGTCTCCAGGTATGCGAAGGGTCCGGTGGCGAACGCAACGATATAAGTTGACATCTGTTTGGCGTCCGTAGAATTAGTCCGACTCATGAGAGAAGTAGAACGGACGTACAGGGGGTGTTGTCTCGAATTGGGTCCTCTTCCAAGATACGCCTGATCCTTGCACTACGTAGGGCTCTTCAGAGAGAACGGGCATATTGCTCAGATTCACGTTGTTCGCGTCGGTGATGAGCGCGATGGAGAACCTCGCCTTCATCGCGGGCTCGTCCCAACATGGGAAGACTCTTCTGGCTTGGATTGGCTTTAACGACCCAAAAGTAGGATTAGACGTTCAACTTCCAAGTTGGCGTTGCGACTACTCACTGCAAGTTGTGTGAACGCGTAGAACTGGGGTTTCCCCTCGAGATCTAGTTTGGACCACGTAAACCCTGCCTGACCTTGTGCTAACGCCCTGTGAAAATCAACAGAAAGCTCCGCTGTCGCGCCGGATGGGACTTCAGTGGAGAGATGCAAGTTGACCAGCTCTTTCTTCTTGTCGTGAACGATATTATTGATTGCAACCTCGTAGGCCGCTTTGTCGGTCGTCACGATGACCCTAGGAGATTCGAGGTGGAGATCTGATGAGTGGAACGTTATCTTGGAGGTGGTTTGTCTTATGGCCAATCTAAAGGGAGGTCCACCGAACATGGACATTAGTATTACTTAGGGATTGTCACCACGAATGGGCTCACCTTATTCGCACAGATCCGCGGAAAGTAAACTCACTCAAGTCAGCCAAGATCTCAATATCATAGGCTATCGGTTTGACGATGGTAGGCAGTCGACCGTTCGCGAAACTCATTTGGCTGGCAGTGTTCAGCTCCATGCTGGCAAGTCGGTGCAATGGTTTAGGTGGAGGACATCTGGACCCGGCCTAGTTTTATAGAACGAGTGGGACTGCGGTTTCTGATGTGCCGATATCGAGTACCTTCTCGGTGAATAGCACGCTTGAATTCAAAAACGCTTCCACTGCGTAGCCTGTGAGTCAAACTCAATCTGCAGTGTAGCGCATGACAAACTATGAGTTATCACGCGAAATGCAACAGACAAGTACTCACCATATAAATGTGAAGCTGCAGGAAAATCAGAGTCATCAGACGACAGTGGTGCTGCGACCAACATCCGCAGTTTGCAAGATGGGATATCATCTGAAGCCGCCAGCAATCGAATTAACGAAACGGGCAACATCATGACGGCACGGGTCTTTCCCGTTCCCAGCTGCGAGGAGACTCATCTCGGCTGGTTCAAGAAAGGATTTTGAAGGGAGCAGGAATGGGTTGAGAGCAAAAAGAAAACAGAAACTCCCTGGCGGGGAGTCGAACCCCGCTTTCGCGCGTGACAGGCGCGTGTACTAACCGATATACTACCAGGGACATAAATATTTGTTTTATCTACACCTCAATGTTGTCTTTGTGAGATGTGATCTCAGCGCGATCAGTGACTTCATTTTTTCAGCGCCCTCAAGTCGCGACTCTCCGCATATCTCCCAACCCAAGAAAAAACAGGAATGGCACCAAAAACTCAGCCAAACGGTTCTGCAGAGGCACCTATTGAAGTCTCGTCCACTCCCACAGTTGTTGGAATCAACTTTGGCAATTCGTACGCGTCCATCGCTGTCCTCACCAAGGTGGGTTTGGTTGGACGAACATGCAACCTCTTTCTCCGGACTCACTTTTCATTCATAGGAGGGATCGGCGGATTGCATTGCGAATGAGGACGGAGAACGCCAGATCGCGTGTGCGGTCTCTTTCCATGGCGAAGAGACGGTGCGTAATCCGTCGTTTGATTGTGCAGATTGAAGAATTTACGATCAGGTTGGATTATAGTATATTGGAAACCAAGCTAAGCACCAGCTCGTGAAGAACTCTCACAACACCATCACTGGATTCCGCAACTTGCTTGGAAAGAAGTAAGTCCATTCCACACACCACGCGCAGGCACGTCTCCGAAGGGAATTTTGAAGGGGGAAGGACGTAATATTCCATGGGGGGAACATTGATGTTCAACCCACTGTACAGATGGGTGCCTTTGGTGGAATACCTGCTGTCCTTCGCTGGACGAGTGTTCTCCGGCAGGGGAAAGTGAAGAGGGAAGGTGTTGCCTCTCCCCTCGTCCTTTCAGGACTCCCTGGAAGAAATTATGCCTTGCTCGCAGTGTTATCCTGGAACACGACTAATAACAGTTCTTTCTTACAGGTTCTCCGAGGTCCCTCAGAACGAGATTTCCGTCTCAGCTCCCGTAATACAACACCCCGAGATCGCAGACGAGCCCGCCTACAAAGTCCAGGTCCTCCAAGCCGCACCCTCCCCCCTGCCTACCACCGCGACCAATACCCCTGCCGCGTCACACGCTGCCACCCCCCGCTCCGAACCCATCTCCGTCACGCGCTACCTCACCCCTCTCGAGGTGACCACTATCTTCCTCAGATCTCTCATTCAGTCCGCCGAGGACTTCCTCGGCAAAAAAGTCACCGGTGCTGTCATCAGCGTACCCAACTGGTTCTCCGACGCGCAAAAGGCAGCGTTGGAGAAGGCGGCGAATGATGCTGGGGTGATCGTGTTGCAGTTATTGGAGGAGGCTGGTGCGGTGGCTGTGACAACCACTACCGACGTGTGGCAGGCTCAGGGTGTCGCGCAAGATCGCACGCAGTTGATCGTCGACCTCGGTTCGTCCGGTCTTGAACTCGCGTTGCTCTCCATCCGCCACGGACTTGCATATACCATCGACACACTCTCCGACCACACCGTCGGCGGCGACTACATCGACAACAAGCTCATCAAGTTCTTCGCGAAGGAGTTCACGAAGAAGACGAAGACCCCGCTCACTGTCGCTCCCGCAACGGAGACTCAGGACAAACGCGCCGAGGCGAAGCTTCGTCTTGCTGTTGAGCACACTAAGCGCACACTGTCCGCCTCCCCCGGTGCCGCTACTTGTTCTGTAGAATCTCTCAAAGAAGGACTCGACTATACCGG
The DNA here is from genome assembly GCA_021029105.1 of Cristinia sonorae. Classification (NCBI taxonomy): domain Eukaryota; kingdom Fungi; phylum Basidiomycota; class Agaricomycetes; order Agaricales; family Stephanosporaceae; genus Cristinia; species Cristinia sonorae. The sequence continues at coordinate 11,250 of JAEVFJ010000036.1, read as the reverse complement.
TACCATCAACCGCCTCCGGTTCGACATGGAAGTCCGCACGATCTACGACCACGTCTTCACCAAAGTCCAGGAGCTCGTCGCACGTGCCGGGTTGGATCTCTTCGACGTCGACGAGATCGTGTACGTCGGCGGGTCTGCCAGTCTCCCCGGTCTCGATGAGACTCTCGCCGGAGGGTTCTCCGAGACAGTCGTCACGCCCTTCACGGCTGGTACGGTCGTCGGGGGTGGCGTTGGGGATCCTACGACCATCCTTGCGCGCGGATGCGCATTGCAGGCGAGCCTCCTTGCGAACCTCCCTGAGACTACGGAGGAGGAGCGGGAGGTGAAGAGCGCGTTCGCGAGTGGAAGCAACTGGACCAAAGCAAGCGCGACGGGGAAGACGATTGGGATGTTGTTCCCTGAGGATGGGGCGGAGGGTGCGTTGGGCGGACAGTGGGTTCCCGCGCTGTGGAAAGAGACTGCATTGCCTGCGAGGAGGACATTGAGGTTCGACGTCGATCTGGGCGATGGAGAGGGCGAGAAGAAAGTTGGGTTCGAGGTGTGGGAGGCGAAGGAAGGCATCAAGGTTGAAACCGTTAAAGCCGGACCTCCCCCTTTAGAAAATGCAGACGGAGAAGTTGACGAAGATGAAGAGGAAGAGGAGGAGGAGGAGGAAGTGAAGGAGAGGACGGTGGAGAAGGAAAGTTTCTTGGCGGCCTTGAGCCTGGTGGCGAAGGAGGGGAGGAAGGAGAAGGGGAGGTGGAAGACGACGGTGGAGGTGCAGTTCTTATTGGGCGAGGATAAGTCGTTGAGTGTCACTGCTTGGGAGATTGGGAAGAGTGGGAAAGGCGAGACTGTTACGCTGACCGTTTCTGCATAGATGTATCCTGTATACCCCTGCAACGAAATATTATACAAGAACCAAAAGCTTTCCCTCGGGTTATTCAGATTGGGTCGACTTTGTTTTTCCTCCTTAGTACTGTATCACATCAATCCTGGGCCCTTGTGCAGACCCAGGATAGACGCCCAAGGCCGTTCCGCCGGCTACGCTCCTTTTGGATCATTGACTCAAGCTCAAACACGATGTGTGGTGGCCATGCTCTGGCCATCCGTTCTGGCCACATAAATAGGGACTATCTAGATCAAATACTGCCTCCTCCTCTCCTCCTCCCAGCAACATACCACCACGATGGGTGCTCCTCCCCACCTCCCCGCGAAGAAAGCATCTGTGGCGGCGACTGAGGCACATCCGGAGGCTGCTATGGATCCCAGTTCCGAAGCTGCGAAGGAATTTCGGATCCCCGATGATGCGCTTCTCAAGCTCAAAGCTCTGTCGGACGTGCATGATTCCAGAAAGCTTGTATCAGCTATGCGGGACATCGTCTCAAGTGAGTCTAACACATTCTTAATACCATTTGACTCCCTCGCGAACCCTGTCATAACAGAATTAATCTACTTGTGGGAAGAAGACCGGACACATCGCGATGTAGCGATTTGGAGTACTGCGGTAGATCAAGACGATAATGGCGTTCTTCTTGACCTGGACTTGGGTTGTCGGAATGAGAGGGCGACCATCCCCCGGTGCGAGATGGGGTACTACCGTTCCGTGAGTTTCAGGCATTTTCCCTCACAATTTTCTTCTGAGCGAGAATTTCATTTCAAGGGAAGCTTTCATTTCGGTGCCTTATGCAAACTGCGTCACCCCTACAATTACCACGAGATGCTCTACGACATGGAATCCTGCTTTTGGGTTCTCTGCTACGCCGCCCTTGAAAATTTCGGCAGCAACTACTACTCACCTCTCATCAACATCCTCTCAGATTCTCGTGACTACAGCCACTCCGAGGTGCCCCTTACTACACCTACTTGGTCGGCCTCACCCTCCAGGGAACGCTTCATGTTCAGAGAAATTAACTTCGTGAAGAACGAGCCGCTCACGCGTCTCGTCCAAAGTCTTCAGAGTTTCTTCAAAGACATTCGTACGAAGTACTGTGACTATCGCTATTACAGCGAGATCTCCTATAAGCTTCTGCGGCGACATTTGTACAGGAATCCGGAGAGCTTTGTTGGGTTCTATGAGAAGGCACTTGCGCACAATGAGTGGCGACATCAGGAGAAGCAGCCGGTGGTGGAGCTCGAGGAGGTCTTTCGTGAAGGTTGGATATGGTTCGATGCATAGGCGTGCTATCGTATTTCTGTTGTTGTCGATGCATCGTTCGTTGTAACGTGTTTGTAGAATTAGACTGTCATCGCCGAGATTACATATGTGAGCTTTCCTCATGCTGAGATTCATTCCCTATGATAAGTAGTGCATTGTGAAGGTTGTGGATTGCTTTTGATGATTGACGCCACAGTTCATTTTTCACATGCTGGGCGGGAATATGTCACCCCGCCCCTTTTCCATATTTGTACGCATATTTCCCAAACACGGCAATAGCCTCCAATATCCAACCATCATGTCTCATTGATGCCTCTTGTATGACGAAAACTCCAAGTTCTAAAGGTAAAAGACTTTGTAAAGATCTCGACGAGGAACATATACCGGTGCGTGCAATCCAGAATATGTCACAAATCAGACCCTCCCGTCAGTAGAGCTTAAAACTTTCAGCGTCGTGAAAGTAACCTCGGAAGAGAGCAGGAAACTTCAAGATAGACTGTCCGGCATCGGAAGCATTGCTTGCCGACTATCATCACCACGTGTCTTGTTGCTCTCCCCAGGAACCTGGGAGGATTTCCCAATAAGTTCCTGTTCCTGACCACTCACGACTGTGCGACGTTTTGAGTCTCGACAACTGCTAGCAACCCGCAAGTGCAGGCCCGGAGGACAGACTGACTTGCAAGAAACCCGAAGCCAACCCCAGAGAACTCGTTCTCAAGACCAGTCTGCCAACCATCGAAGTTGATCTCAGGTTAATACTCAAACAACATTAATCTATTCCATGTCGGAAACTCGTCCTACTGGCTACCCAACCCCTCGTGAGGTTGCGCTCCCTGCGGCAGCTCAGCAGCGCTATAGAAATCCACCCGAGAACAACCCCAGACTGTCGGGGCTGCCGCTGGTCATACTTTCTAGAATGTGAGTGTGCTTGGGACTTAGGTGAACAAGGGGTAGTTAACCACAAGTTTTGCAGTGTTCAACATTTCCCACCTCTCGCAAAGATCCTCTGGCACAACGCAGACTTCGGCTCCTTGACGAACTTCAAGTTCTTGGACCAATGCCCGACTCGCTACGACCCCTGTGTCATTCCAACACCCTCTGTCACGGCTCTCCCTTCCAAACCTGACCCATCGTACCCTCTCTTCTCTACTACCGACCCCGCATTCTACACCAGCAACGACTACATCCTCGCGTATAGGACCAAACGCACAACTCCAACCGCCGTCGCCGAGTACCTACTGCAACTCATCCGTTCGCCCCCACACTCTCTTGCGTTCGTCGACATCAACAACGAACGCACACTCGCTGCTGCCAAGTCATCTACGGCACGCTACGAACAAGGAAAGCCTATAGGGCCTTTGGACGGCGTCCCTATTGCGGTGAAGGACGAGGTGGATATCTATGGGTATCAGACTACGTTTGGAAGCTCGAAGGTGTTCGCGCATAAGGGATGTGAGACGGCGTGGGCGGTGCGGAAGCTGGAGGAGGCGGGTGCAATTGTAATCGGAAAGACGAATATGCATGAATTAGGAACAGGCGAGTCTCCTGGGTTGTTCTTTGTTGACCTTCTTTGAGCTGAGACATTGGATGCGAAAGACACGACGAATAACAACCCCGTGAAAGGCACGCCAAGGAATCCATGCAACCCGGATTACTACACGGGTGGATCGTCTGGTGGGTCTGCGTATGCTGTCGGAGCGGGCCTTGTCCCCATTGCAGTAGGCGAGGACGGTGGTGGCTCTATTCGGTATGTTGTTCGAACGGCTGAGACATCCCCTCTGACCCTTCTGCAGTGTCCCAGCGACCTACTGTGGCGTGTACGGAATCAAAACCTCGCATGGCCGTATCTCTGCGCGACCAAGTCTGAGCTTAAGCACAAGCGTAGGTTTCTTCTGATTCAGACATGTTGTCTTGCTCATTGGGACGTTTAGAACGGCGTGGCGGGCCCAATAGCAGCTACCCTGGACGACCTTACTCTAGCATACAGAATCATGTCATCCCCAGACCCCCTAGACCCGTTCTCCTCCGCGTTTCCACCCCCGGCTCTTTTGCTCTCCCATATTGCATCGCCTCATCGTAAACTCCTAGGCTTGTACCGGCCATGGTTTGACGATTGCACCCCGATTGTTCGGGCACGTTGTCAGCGAGCCGTACAAAACCTCATCGACAACTTCGGATACGGTATCGTCGAAATTGACCTACCGTACCTGCACGAGCTGAGGCTGGCGCACGCCTTGTCAATCATTTCCGAGATGCACGCTGCAATTGGAGGTGATGTTAGTGGGCTAAACGCCCCGAATCGGATTCTGCTGTCCATCGCGGCGCAAACGCCTGCGCATACCTACGTTCAAACCGCGAAGCTGCGGTCTCTGGCCATGTCGCACCTGGCGTATCTGTACTCGATCCACCCCGGGATGATCATTGTGACACCGACGACACCGATGCCAGGCGTGCCCATCCGAGCGGAGGAGGACCTGACGTACGGTATTAGTGATACCAACACGAGTCTTCGGAGCATGCGCTACGTCTTCCTGTCGAACTTCAGTGGATGTCCGTCCGTTGTATCCGGAGTGGGGTACGACGACGAGAAGAGCGGGTTGATGATTTCTTTGATGGGTATGGCGGAGTGGGGGAGGGAGGAGGCGTTGATTGGGTTTGCGAGGGATGTGGCTTCGGCGAGCTTCGGTGAGCGGAGGAGAGGGAGAATATGGGTGGATGTTTTGGGTGCTGTTGGTGCGGGGAGAGGATGGGCATGAGTTCTTATTAATTGGGGAGATTATCGAACCCTTATAGAGACATACCATTCTTTGGACGTATGAGCAGTTTGTTAGCACCATCAACAGTTTTCCCCGGCCCGCTGGGATGTACTCTATTCAGACAGTCTCGTTTCTTTGTACTATATGTAGCCCAGGAAAGTGAAGGTGGGTTCAGCGCTTGATCAACACATTGGTTCTTATACTTCTTACCTTCTCTCCACCATCGCAGGACTGTTGTATATCCTTCAGTTGTCGGTGGCATGGGTTCAATCTCCAGCATTGCTGACTCATCAGATGATGTATTGAAGCAATAAGCGAGATTAATGTTGTGCCGATCTGCTTGCTTTGTTTGCTGAGCGGTGGGCTCCTGCGCTTTTGTCTTTTACCAACTGACCAATGCACCCGTAGAAAGCTTTTTCAAGGCTTTGTTGTCTCCGGAGGCGCGATAAATAGCTGCATTCGACTTGCGTGCTATCGCCACACTCTCTCCAGCATCCTATCGCGCCGCCGGTCGACGCAAGCCAGTTTAGCTTCACAACCTGCCACTCCTTTTTACAAACCCCTCACCCCAACAACAGCATCGACAATGTCTCAGGTTAAGGAAGATTCCCCCATTTCCTCAGGTCTCAAGCTCCGGCTTCGCGACATCTTCAGCCCCAAGCCTCGAGTCACACCCTCACATTTCTCGACCTCGCACCCTCCTTCAGGATCCACTTCCTCCACTCCACTCCCAAGTCGCATACCCATACGCAAGAAGCGTTCCTTCCGCGATGTCGCGGAAGATGAATCCGACAAATCCTCAATCTACCGCGCAAGGATCCGCCAGCGGGTTGATTCTACGTCGTCAATCGTTACTGTCCGAGGCGAAAAGGTCATCTCTAAGAAATCGAGCTCGGATAGTGTGAAGACGATTTGTGAGAGGAAGGAGAAGTTGCACCGTACGCCCTCGTCTCTTTCCATCTCGCTCAATCCCGGTCAGGCCACACCTGCGAGAGCTGTCCTCACGCGCACGACATCACACAACCAAGTCGAAGCTCCTTCGTCTCCCATCCAGGAGAAACGAAGCGTCCTCCCTTTCCCGACTAAACGCCTTGCCTCGCTGAACGCGCCTGCCCGCACTGGAACCTCGCGACACACGGCTGGTCGAGCATCCATTGATGTCTCATCAACCACTATCTCTGCCCGCGAGAGCCACGCTTTGAAACGAGCGCGTTCGTCACGGTCGTTGTCAGCATCCTTTGTGAAAGACGCCGTTGCTGCCACTCAAACGGCCCGTCCTTCAGCTTCTGCAAGCCCTCCAGCTCTATCTCTCCCCGAGGCCTTGCAGTCGCCGTTGTCACCGCAGGATGATATGTTGAGGCAGGTTTTAGAGTATGTCGTCAATGAGTCGGAGGATGACGATGCGGATGCTCTTGAATACACACTCCGACGCTCCCCCACCATTGCGGACTTCACTTCTCCGACATGTTCTTCGACATTCAGCGTTCCTGATTCATCGCTTCCGGAGATACCTGACGATGAAGACGAGGAGGAGATATCCGTACCACGGCGAGATCCCCCTCAGTTCGGTGAACGCGTCTTCTATCCTCCCAAACGACCTTCTCGGTCACACTTGGATCGGTTTGACATCAAGGTGCAGCCGTTCAGCAAGCATGTCGCTCTTTGGGACCTGAAGGCAGGGTGAGCCTTGAACGACTTTGATGCGTTGGACAGAGCTAATATTTGCCACAGAGATGTTTACGCGTGGCCGGCACTACTCTGCATAACAGACAACCACTTGGATTATACTGATATTGAAGGCCCGCCTGTGAAGTACGTGGAGTTGAATTTCAGCAACATCGACGACACATCCGTCCAAGCATCTTCCTCGCCATCGTCTTCCGCTACGCACGATTACCACGTCACTTATGACGGCCTCCACGTCGAAACCGACGTACCGCACAAGCTATTATGTCTTGACCCTGAAGGAGGCATTGGCGTCGAAGGGCGTTGGGTTCGCGGACCGTTCACAGACGAATCACACATATCCTCGGCCCGTCTCGAACTCCCACCCTCGTTCACGTGCACCGCGTCATGGGCAACTCGGATTTTTGTGCCCATACCCGCGTCCTTATTCAAAGGTCGTGAATGCAGGTACTTCAAGCTCAAGGCAAAAGTTGGGTTCGAGGGCTGGGATGGGCGGACCACAGTGGCGCATTCCGGAACGGTCAAAGTCAGTATCGAACATCTAAAGAAAGAAGTTCACATGGATGGTAGGAGAGCGTCGCTGGACCAGTGATCCTCCTCCTTTCCTTTTTCTTCGGTTGGGTTTTTCTTGCGCTGTATTGTGGTGTTGTACTTCACCCAGGCTCAACAGTCATTCGTTTGTATGTGTTATCTTACATTCTTACTACCACATCCTCAGATACCCACCCACCTACATCACTACTTTGATTGGGCAGATCGCTGTCGTTCACTTTACCTATTACTTACCGCGGTTGTTACACGCTCCTTAATGCATTGGTTCCAGTACTCATTGAACGATATGGCATTAGAAACCTGTGAATTTTGGTGCGAATTCGCCGGAGGGGTACCTCAGGCTGCCGCGTGAACCCTCTGACGCCCACATCCTTCTGACAATTTATACTGAGATCAAATCTGGGTCGCTCATCAATATTGTCCTTCACTTTCACATCTCGCTCGCACAACAGTCTGTCTTTTGGCCCTCTTCTTTCTCTCTTCTTACTTCCATCTGTCATGTCACACTTTCGGTGAGTAGCTCGTCGAGTTGTAGTCCTGTTTTTGACGAGAACTGAACGCACCGGTCCGTCGGACCCGATCCCAGGAGGTGATCCATGACTTCTTGCCAATCGCTCTGGCCTCGGGCTCTTTTTGGAGCTGTGGCATGCCCACCTTGTCGTGCTGTATATGGGGCTGCAGCGTATGATAGGGTTGTCGTTTGTGGGAACTGTTCGGCCATTGCAGCGCCTCGCGTCAGCTTCAGCCTGAGTTCGGTGATTTTGGGTGCATCACGTTCAACACAGTCTTAACCCCTTGTGGCGTGAGTTGAAAAGCGTACTGTACGGCTCATACGAGATAATGTCCCGCTTTTCTCAGCATTTCTAATCGCGGTGACAGTCCAGGAGAGGTTCAGGCAAATTAGCACGTGGTTTGAGATGCACCGGAAAGCCCGGAGTGAACTTTCAGTGACTCAGAGAGCTCACGATTCTTTCCGACTCACGTGAGTGCTACTTGATGACTATAAAACCGGTGTCTGACAGCAAGGGAACCGCATGCATGTTGCTCACAGCCCACCATCATCGCCCCCTTTCTCCCCTCTCTCCCCCATAATCGCTGCAGTTCCCGCCGATTGAGACCGTCCAGGGGATGATCGGGATGGCTAAACTGCTGGTTTGTATAGGTCCGCAGCTATATGGGGGAAAACACGCCGATAATGCCTTCACGTAGGTGGGAGGGGACGGAACACGAGTTCCCTTTCAGTCTCCAATGATGAGACCTCAAATATCATACTCCGTGCGCGATGACTTGGACGACATGTATGCAAGGGTGAGGCTTTGATGAGATCCTCTGATAATGTGCAAAGCTTAACTGAATGCTATCAGCTCCAGATGCCCTGGGATGACGCCGATGCTGTTGATCGAGGCGAACGGATCGGGGTGTTGCGAGGTTGTCTGCAGCTGGCTGTTAGGCACAGCAGTCTACCAAAGAGGATATTTCTGCGGGGGGTTACGTGCTCCGATACAATAGCGTGTAATTCTGGGTCATTCGCAGACGTCTTTTCTGGAACATATCATGGATCAAGAGTGGCACTCAGAACACTCCGCGTTAATGATGGTAGATCTGCAGAGGAGAGGGAAGGGCTCTTGAAGGTGCGTGACCGTTATCTAGATCAGATGTCCAAACTTCACGGCTCATACTCATCGTCAGGCGTTCTGTCGTGAAACCCTTCTCTGGAGTGCCTTATCGCACGATCATATTGTTCCCTTCCTCGGAGTCTGCGACAATATCTTTACTTCTTCGATGTGTATGGTCTTACCCTGGATGGAAACTGACATGACAAACCTCCTTCGGATTATACGTGCTGGAGGCGAGCTCTCTAGTGAACAATCATTACTCAACATTCAGACATGGGTAAGCTCGGCTTCTACAACCTACGGACATCTAATAAGTCTGACGTTTTATCTTAGCTCTTCCACATTGGATCAGGACTGAACTACCTACATGATATGGGGATCGTCCATGGGGATCTCCATGGATCCAATGTATTAGTGGATGCAAGCGGACATGCCCGCCTGACGGACTTTGGCATGTCCACGCTGGCGGAAGCTATGGGAAATGCTTACGGGTCACTACATGGAGGGGGTGCTGCCCATTTCAGGGCGCCCGAACTCATTGACCCAGAGGAGCTACTTGCCAATGGCGACCTCCTTCCGGAGGATGTAAACGACGATCGGATCCATTGTCGCCCTAGCAAACGCAGTGATATGTTTGCGCTTGCCTGTATTTTCGTCGAGGTACGCCAATGTCTCGAATCATGCTATTTTTGGCAGGTTGTCTGATGCTACCGCAGTTGTACACCGGCAAGCGGCCTATACCCCATGATCCCGGTGCTCGACGTATCTCACAAGACCCAAGCGATTTTCACATCCAAATGAGGATCCTGAACGGGCACAGAGCTTTGCGGCCGTCCCTGGTCGAAGGAGGGATCATGTCGGACCCCATGTGGTCGCTGACAACGCTGTGTTGGCACCAGAAACCTCACCTTCGCCCTTCGGCTGCGTTTGCAGTACAGGCCTTGGCGGCCATCCTACGGGATGTGCAGGCCACTCCCCACCGCGCTCGCCAGCTCCCTACCGAAATATGGGAAGAGATCATCGATCGTCTTAATCATCGTCCCTCCCTCTGTGCTTGCATCCGGGTCTGCCATGCATGGACGCCACGATCACGATACCACCTCCTCGCAAATGTCACTCTCTCCACCTCCGCCGCCTTCTTCTCTTTCTCTGGGCTACTACGTTCATCATCACACCTCTCCGATTGTGTTCGTCACCTTATGGTTACCAGCACAGGTGGGGTCCAGAGATGGCTCCTGGATGCTCATGGCCTGCCCGCTATGAAGAATCTCGAGAGCCTCGAGCTTAGGGACATAACGCTTGGTTGGTACATCGGGAACAGATTCCTCGAAGGTACCCGGTTACGACCGGCACATCTTGTCGTTCGGAATGTTGTGCCAACGCACGCATATGATGTTACACGGATCGTCCGAGTAACTCAACCTACGAAGCTCACATGGGAGCACATGGTGCCTGGATGTCCAATTCCATCCTCCAGCCAAACTGCGGCCGCCAATAACCCCATCTTCAAGTGGTCCAGGATGAAACCTTTGACGATACAGGCGTTGTGGTCAGACTTGGTTTCGATCATTGTCCGAACATGGCGAGCAACGTCGTTCAACTCTCTTATGGAGGCTGTTTCTGTATGCCTGAAATCATTCGTAGCCGAAGAACTCGATGTAGAATTGCGAGCTCCCTCGCGCACTATATGGCATGATGTTGTTGACATGTTCAAAAGGATATGCATGTACAACCGTGACAGCCGAGTTTTCATTTCAATGGATTTGGGTCACACCGGTGACGGTTGTCCAAATATGATAACTCTTTGTGGTGATATTCTGCAACCCTTAGATCGTAAGTCTCGTAGCTCATCAAGCTTGTTGGCTGACGATCCTGTGACTAAACTCTTCACAAATTTTACATATATAGACTGCAGCACGTCAGGGTCTGTCACGCACCAGTCCTTGAACGTATCTATCTCCCCAAAGAGCATGCCCACCTCCTTTGCGATGGCGCTGCTGCTGTCATGCTTTCCCCCGTGTGATCTTCACACTCTCAAACTCAAAGTTTCCCTGTCTTTGACGGATGGGATCATGGACGAATGGCAATGCGTTGACGAATCCATCGCCGAACATCCCCATTTCTCTTCTTGAGCGGCTGGATGCAGCATATGGTGAGTGAATCGTCAAGCTCGGGACTTCGCCTCCAATTACTTAACTGACTTCACAACTTTGCAGAATACCCCACATTACCCTCCACATTGTTTGTCCTAAACCCCCTTCCCCTTTGGCCATGGTAGCTTCTTGTCACCGTGTCTTCCTCATTCTCTGATGACGATGAGGGGCCGTTTGTGTTGGAGACTTGGATGTGTTGGAGATCTGGATGTATTGGAGACTTGGAGGACTTTGTTCTCAGATTACGAATGTCATGATCATTGATCATTCTTATCTTCCGGCTGATATATGCGGACCGTCTCCAATGTCAAATTCAGTCCACACAATAAGCACCATTGTGGTCCAGGGTT